>NW_025902017.1:0-60780 GCF_018835915.1 Vigna umbellata
ATATTGATTTGAAACGAAAGCTTCGAAAACATCAATACGAAGGTGAAGAAGATAGATGAAAAGGGTGGCAAATTTAAATTTAATATTATAGAAACTCCGATTATTAAAAATATAAACAAACCATTTAAACTATAACGATAGAACAAAGTTAAAATGACAGGATGTAAGAAAAAGATATGTATTTTATTAAATTTTAGGTAAAATATATAAGAGGGGACAATCACCCCCTACACCAAAACCAAAACTTTCAAAACTTTCGTTTTGGTAAAAAAAAAAGTTACATAATACAAAAGTTATAGGTTTGGTAATCTGCGTGATCAGATTCACGGTGGGTTTGACAGAAGAAGCCAACTCCATGAAATTGTCGAGCGTGGTTAATGTTTCGAAGAGACGCCTTATGAGACGGTTCCGATGACACTGCTGAACGCAGAAGGGGCAGATTGCGTGGGTGTAGAACGCGGAGGAGGCAGAGACTTTTCAATGTCGGCAATAATGTCCAATGCGATCCCGCCGAGCTTGTAAACGGCGTTGGAGTCCTTGTCGAAGGGGGTTACGCCGCCTTTGAAGGTGTCCCGGCAGGCGGAGTGGTAGGAGATGACGGCGCTGAACTTGAACTTAGCGGTGGTGACGTCGTTCTTGGCGATAGCTTGTTTGGTTTCTTCAATGGCGTCTAGCATGCTGTTGTACTGGTCATCGCAGACGTTGAGGGAATCCTTGGTGGACTTGGTGTTCTCTTTTTTGTTTTCCAGAGATTGGATTTTTCCTAGGGCAGTTTTTGCTTCGGCGAGCGTGGCCTCCACTTCCACGTCGAGAGCTTTTATGGCTGAAAGTTTGTTTTGGGCGAAATGAGGTTTGATTGTATTGGCGCAGAGAGCAGGATCTGTTGTTTTTTGACAGAGTTGGTTGATGTCTTCTTGGATTTCACGCTGGACGATGTGGATGTCGCGGGAGGAGAGAACTGGTTTTGTGAGGAGGAGGAATGATAGGGTTACGAGAAGGATGAAAGAGGTTTTGGGAATGAAATCCATTGTCTCTTCTCTGGAGAAGCTCGTTTGAAGATCAGAGACAAATGGAGAAAGATAAGGTACCTGCGTTTTCTTGCTATACACACACCCACATCTCCTTATATATAATGCATCTCTTCCTCCCATTTTTTGGCATCTCCATTCTTTCTACTATAAAATGCTTGGTGCTCCTCAAACCTTGCTGCTCTTTGCTTTCTTCTATCCCTAACATTTCAAATTCTTTCAACGTAACATTTTATTCTCTATAATAATTATGTCCAATATAAGCCACTAAAATTCTTTCAATCTTGTCTTTCATTTTTAATTAATTAATTAATTACTCTAATGATTAATATTTAATAAACAATTAACGTAAAATATTATGAATGTTTTCTTTAACTAGAGATTTATCTAATTGGTACTTTTATTTGTTATTACTATTTCTATTCACGAAACATAGGTACGATATTAATTTCGTGTTGTTAGCTTTTAAAATATATATATATTATTCACTTACAATTATGTCTAAAAATCGATTATCTTTACTCATGTTTTTAATAGGCTAATTTAGAACATGATACCGATGTTGAATTAGATAGTAGATATATACTACAAATGATCAGTTTTTGGTAGAAAGTATTCTGAAATTAGCTTAGTTAATAGAATTTAAGATATGAATTAATCAATAAAGCTCTAATATTTTATTTGAGTGTATAATTACAAAAATTAGTTTTTATATTATATTATTAATTTAAATTTAAATTTATTTATCATAAAGGTTTTATAAATTTAAGATTTGTGATTGATGTTTTGAAATATTAGGTCTATATTATTTTTATTTTTTCCTGAATCTTCTGGATATTTGATGAATAATTAAATATATAGTATTGTTGGAGGTTCAAGTGTCATTTGAATAATACAATAAATTAAAATCTTCATAATCGTTTTCTGAAAAAAAAAACTTATATCAATATCCTTAAAAAATATTCTAGATATATTTTAGAAAGGCATTATCGTGAATTTGTAGAAATACAAGATATATATATTTCCAATAAAATTGAAAGAAATTGTTAGGGTGTGTATGTGGTTTTATTTTGAAAAAGTGGAAGAAGAAATATTATCGTGCAGATGAATATGAATATTAATAGAATGATTCTAACTACATTATATACAGCATAAATTGTATCATCAGAAATGGTTCATATAAAGTACACGTGGAATTTATCATCTCCACGCAAAGAGGAAGCTCCTAGAATAACACTGGCACACCTGCCAACGACTTCATACACAATTCTTAACGATTTTCCAAATATATGTTTCTAGATGTTCTTTCTAGCTTCCATCAAAGTTCATCTGGTGTGTAATACATTTATAATTTAAGATACGCTTATGATTGATTCTAAATTACTCTATATCTTTAAATTAAAAACTGATTTAGACATTAATTTCTTCATAAAATTCTTTATTATAATAGAACTATTTAATCATTTTTAATTTATAAACAATATCTAAATTAGTTTAAGTATTTTTTTTCTATACAATTAGCTGTTATTTATTGATTTTTATGTATAAATTTATGTAAAATTTATCAAAAGAAACATTTCTTTCCACAATTTCAATTTTAAAAAAATTAAAAAATTAAGATTGAATTTGGTTTTATGAAAATAAAAGACTAAAATAAAAAAATAATATTTATTTATCTAAAATTTAAAATTTTAATTATTATTATTTAGAAAATTGTTATAAATTGTATTGTATTATATTTGAGATTTACTACTTTTAATTCGATAAACAAATTGCCTTGCTGGTTCTGTTGAGAAGTCTACTCGATATATTGAAGATATATGGTGATTTGTGTGGTATTTGTCAATTTGAAAAGCAAAAATAGATTGCCATCCTAATCAATAGGAAGAGACCTATTCCAAGAAAAATAATGACTTCCGAGTATATACATGCTTCAACGAATCTATCTTATGACAATAAGAATTTCTATAATTAAGTAATGGTTTCTGAAGGATTAGTTGGAGGTTAATACCTATTTGGTCCCTCGTTTCGTAGGGTTTGTTCAAAGTTGTCCTCCTTTTTTTCAAAAGTTCATTAACATCCTGCTTTTCGCAAAAACGGTGCACGTTAGTCCTTTTTGCTTACGACGTTAGAAGATTAACGGCAGAGTTGCTTACCTGGCGAAACCTGAATTAGCTGTACAGTTTATTATTACGTGGGCATTCTCATTTTTTTCCTCTTTCCGCTTCTCTCTCCTCCCTTCGCCGCACACCGTCTCTCTCCTCTTCGCCAAACCCTAACACCACCCCTCCATCCTCTACGCCAATGCAAACCCTCCTATGACATCGACACCTTCTTCTCGACAACGTCACCCATTAGAAGACATTGACTTCAACCACCGCCCCCGGAGGGATTTGTCTCCCCTCCCTGCACTGCATTTCTAAACTGTTTTGTTTGTTTTGAGTGCGGGAAGGGCGAGGAGATGGGGCGCGGCGCAGTAGCGGAGAGAGCAGAGGCGTACGGGGCGACGACGATCTTGTTACGACAACGTGAAACACTGAGATTGGAAGATGTTGAGGTTTTTTTACGTAATTATTTATGAGCAATGTGCAATTAAGGATTAGGGTTTGGGAAGAGGGGAAAAGGGGATTAGGGTTTAGCGTGCGATATGATTTCACAACGGAGAAGAAGGAATTAGAGAACAACAGTGCCAATAATCCCGAAAATGCTCATCAAACAATAGATTCTTCTTCTAAGTTAACGTTGGTCTTCACCCTCTGAAGGTTTTTCTCCCTCACTTTGATTTTTTTTGAATCTTGACAACTGAATTACAGTATGAATTGTTAATGATGAAGATGAAGAAGTGTGATAAAGCTTTTGAGTGGAAAGAGGACTGCCACATGGCACTCTCTTATTGGCTTGAACTTGCCAACTAATTGGACTAATTGGACTAATTGGACAGGTCATCTATTTGGCCACCAGAGCAACTTTGCCGTTGTTTTTTAACGCCATAAGCAAAAAGGATCCACTTAAACTATTTTTGCGAAAGTAGGATTTAGTGAACTTTAAAAAAAAGGAAACCAACTTTGAAGATCTTACAAATCGAGGGACCAAAATAGGTATTAAACCATTAGTTGATGCTATTCGTAGACTGTTTTATTGAAAAGTTCATCACTGTTTTCATTGCAAATGTGGTTGGATGTAACTCTATATAATATATATAACTTTTAGCTTAATAATTGATTTCATACTTACTTTAATTATTTTTCATAAATTAGCTGTTAAAAGGTTTACTAAAATACACGTCATAATGAACTATAATGTTAATTTTGTATAATCTAAAAAATCAATTAACATTATTTTTTAAAATTATAAAAACAAAAAGAAACCAGAGAATGCGTAAAGCTGTGAAAACGGGTCACTCCCCGGCCCATCACGAGTTAGGCATTTAGTAAGCCAATCCCAATTTCACTTCCATATGAGTGTTTAATTAATTTTGAAAATAAGAAACTTAAATAATTTTTTCAAAAAAAATAAAATAATAAATATTTTTTTATAAAATTAAAATTAAATTTTAATAAAATAAATAAATAGGTTGGCCATCAACCTGGCCCCACTACATATTCAAACCCCACTCAAAGATATATATGGACTTGTGACCTATTTTAATTCTTACAGGAATGTGTGTCTAACTATACGCAACTTATATATAAAAGTTGAAGTAGGCCATTGGAATGCACCACCTATTAAATGTGGGAGAGGTGATTTTTTTTTCATTTTGTGGCTGTTATTATTTTCTGTTATGATAAGTAGCACCCAAATATTTATTAATATAAAACTAAAAGTAGTTAATATTTACTTTCATGTTAATTAAAGCATTTAATAAGACATATTATTGATTAAAGAAAAGAAATAACAAAATTAGATATTAAATTAAATATTATGATGCATCGTAATAGGCTTAATTCAAAGGAACGAAGACGTGACACTTGTATGACATGTCGATTAACATATAAATATAGCATAGACTTTTCTATATAAATGAAAACACACAACGTGAATTTTTGTTGATAACAAATAAACAAGCAATTTCAAAAGGCAAAAAACACTTTGCCCAACCAAGCAGGAAAATACATTGAAAGCAGATTTTATTTTGCTACCACTTTAGCAAATTCTGAAGAATCAGATTTGCTATATAAGAAAAAGGAGCAAAAACTCTTTTTCTTTTTTTTTCCTGTAAAATGTAGATTTAACTCAGTAATTTAGAACGGCATCTGCATGTTCTTGCACCGTCTTCCATGCCATGATAACGTGTGTTGTATGAGTAAGGGTTGCTCCAATGGCACACCTAATCACAAAAACCCCTCCAACGACTGCATGAGTCATGTAAACAGTGCCCGAACCATTGATCGAATCCAGCAACCTACGGTTGATTCCATTTGCAACATCCTCAGTTTTGTTACCTCCATTGCTGATCTTTGCAACATTCTCAGTTTTGGAACCTCCATTGCTGATCTTTGCAACATCCTCAGTTTTGGAACCTCCATTGCAGATCTTCGCAACTGCTGAAGGTAAAAGCCTAAAGCAAACCACAGCAAGATTTCTAGGCACAAAAATCTCAAACCTTTTGTCCCTTTTCACCAACCCTTCAAAAGTCTTGGCCATTTCAACGTGGCTTCTGAGGAAGTTTCTGAGATTGACAACACCATAGCTTTTTAGAACGAGCCAAAGTTTGAGTGCACGGAATCTTCTGCTCAAGGTTATCTGCCAATCCTTGTAGTCCACCACTCGTTTTGAATCGGTAGCACTGTTCTCCAAGTACACTGTATGTGTCGATAGGGACTTTATCACAGAAGCTGGATCCTTCACCCAAAGGCAGCAACAATCTAAGTTAGTAAGAAACCATTTATGAGCATTGAAACTGAACGAGTTTGCATTCCCAATTCCATCAATGAAGTGTCTGAACTCAGGACAAACGCACACGCTACCAGCATAAGCAGCATCAACATGGACCCACATGCCATATTTTTTTGCAACCATGCACAGTGGTCCCAATGGATCAATGGCAGTGGTTGAAGTCGTGCCCACAGTGACACAAAGATAGCAAGGAACCAACCCATTTTGAACATCTGTTTGAATGGCGGATGATAGTGATTCTGGTGAAAGAGCGAAGGAAGTCGACTTCATTGTCTTGATTACCCTAATATTTTTAGGGTGAATTCCTATTATATGAGCTGCTTTCTGAACAGAACAATGTGTTTGATCAGACACATAAACGACAAGCTCACAGATATTTTCTCTGCCAATTTGGCTAAGCATTTTATCTCTAGCAGCAACAAGTGTGACCAGAATGGCCTCACATGTTGTCCCCAACAACACACCTCCACCACTCCCTGAAAAGAGAAAAGCCTAGGGGAGATTCAGCATCTGGCCTAGCCAATCCATGACAATACTTTCTAGCTCTGTTGCAGCCGGTGATGACACCCAATTGAAGCCTACCAAGTTGAATCCTGTGCTCAGCATCTCACCAGCAAACCCTGCTGTGCTACCACTGGAGGGAAAGTAGGCAAAGTAATTAGGGCTTTGCCAGTGTGTTATGCCAGGAACTATGTGCTGCTGCAAATCTTGAAGAATGGTTTCAATCGGTTCAGGACTGAGAGGGGCAAATTCTGGCATGAGATTTTTAAGGTAACCTGGTTCTACTTGGCTTAACACTGGATACTGGCCAATATTCTGGTAATAATCAGCAAGGAAGTCAATGATCATGTGCCCTTGCCTCCTAAATTCTTTTGGGTCTAAAGGATTCATGATGAACGTGGGATTTTAGCTTGAAGCCTGAAAAACTATATATAGAATAGAGAGCAACTCACAGCACTGCGTCTGATCAATCTTTTTATGCTTGGTTTCATAGTCATTCTGTCAATACCTCCTCTTTTTATATAGCACAATATAATTTCTTTAATATACTCATTAAATTATAGCGTCATATATAAACTTCTTCCCTTGATATTCATATGCAACTGGCTTTTTTGTCACAGCCGGATATAGCTCTATTTAAGCACTAATTAAGCACACAGACATAAAAATACAAACTTTCTACTCTCAACAGGTAGACATAGATAACATACGTTATTAATTTCATTCGGGATATTAATTACATGATATGTTAATAAATTTTTTTAATAATTTTTTTATAATAAATTATGTGCTACTATTTTCTTATGCTTTATTTGCTTCAAGTGTCACAGTCAGAGAGACCTATTCAAGTAATCGCTACCGCCTAATAATTAGACTTGGTGATTTAATTTTGCCGACTAACTGATTCACTTTTCAGAGAAGTCATTAAAAATGTATAGTTAGTTGAAAGAATTAAATGATTTTATGGCATCATCAGAGACACAATGTTCGTTTTTGTTTCACAGTTGTAAAATTCAATATTTTTTTCTTTAGCTCAGTGAAAACTTTTATGCTATTTCAACCAATTTTAGTACATGTGGGTAGCTAGAAAATTTATGCATACAAGAGATGGACCTAAACATTAATGGTTTAAATGTCAAGCTTTATGGTTAACTATGGATTTAAGGTTCATTATTACTCCTATTTCTAACATTTTCTAAATACTATAACTTTCTAAGTTAAATGATAGTAATAAAAATCATTTTTTTTTTCATTTATACTCGTATTTGCATTAATTTTTAATTAAATTTTTTTATAGTTATTTGCTTTATTAATGTAAAATTAAAGATGATGAAAAAAAAAATAAATATTTTATTTAACTCAATTGTTGTTAGTATAGATTTTTTTTAAATAAGCATTAAATAACACCTTAAAAGAATAAAATAAAATATAAGGGACACACCCTTAAATTGCCGCAGCATACAAAAAATGTACCGTAAAACATTTAATGGTTTAAATGTCAACCTGTATGGATTATCATGTTTCTAACATTTTTTAAATGTCAACCTGTAAATCATAGCATACAAGTCATTCTTTATTTTTGTCTTTTCTTTTTACTATTTATTTATGGGGTCTTTTTTTAGTTTGGCCTTTTATTCTTAATTAATTTTTACGGTTTAATATAATATTTTAATTAAGATTTGTTATAATTAAGTTTATTTAACATGATATACAAAAATATATTAAAAATGACTTTTTAATTATATAAATGTGTTTTTAGATATTTTGAAGTGTATTAATATAATTGAAACTCACTTAAACTCATTAAGAAGTGAAAATAAATTGAGTAGAATGTTATAACACCTTAAAGATAAATCTAATAATAACAAATAATCAAGACTACAAGAAGTTAATCAAATGATGAATAAAGATTTATATTGAATTGATGTGTAAAAAAAGAGAGCACAACATAAAAGAAAAAATACTAATTAATACTTACATATAATTGATGTGTAAATCAACATTTAGGGATAATATGTTTGAGTACATTAAACATTTAAGATATCTTTCAATTATTGTGTTTAATATTTTTATCTTAGACAGTTTATTTGTTAAATGTTATTTTGTTTAAATGCTATTTTTAAATTTTAAAATGAAAATTTGTTTAATGATTTTGTCTTAACGTTATAAAGGTGAAAGATGAAGGTGAGGTGAGGAAGTGAGAATGACAGAGAAGACGGATGTTGAATAATATGTTGTGGGAGGTCTATGTGTGTGGGTTCCATTATTTATTTATTTATTTATTATTTTTCTTATTTATTGTGATAAGGTGGAAGATGAATGGAGATGATGTTGATTTGGGTGTAGATGAAAAAGCGTGGCAGAAGATGTAATGAAGATGGTACGTGAATGAACAATACTCAGCTAAAACCAACTTTAATTCTGACATTCATATGCATGAGTTTGAAAGAGCCATCATGAACTTTCATACAATTTAGATGCTCCAGAGAAAAAAAAGCCAAATGTTTCATTGTATTTATTTTAAACATTTTCAATTTTAGTTGTAACAGTGACATTTTTATTTTTATTTAAAATAAGTATTTTCAATTTTAGTTGGTGCACACCCTTGAAACAACACCTTTAAACAACAACAGAATTTTCCATTAAACCATTTCAAATTTGCCATTGGGTCCAAATACACCTCACTTCATAAACTTCTCTTCTTCAAACAAAGTAATTAATAATATTACACCTTACCTTCAAATGACAAATCCTTCCCATAAACCAAAATCAATTAAGCGGGCGAACGGCCTCCACCACAGCTCCTCCATCACCACGGTCGCCGGCCACCACCGGCACCACCACTCCGACACCCACCAAGTGAATGTTGTAGGCCAATATTTTTTTCCTATGCTCTACTAAATAGGTACTTTACTAACTATACTATAATAATAATAATAATAATTAATAATAATAAATAATATAATAATAATCATATAATATTTAGTATTATCATAAGTAATAAGTCCATGACCACATTGAACTCCCATAGCTGGCCTGGTCCACCACCAGTCCATGTCGAAAATAGGCTTGACATGGTGAGTCCAATGTATTGGTTGGCGCTAGTAGGTCTAGGCACATGATTGGAAAAACCCTATTGCCTGACCACTGAGGTGGGCACCTCAGCCTGGGCCAGGGCCAATTGGTCTGTAGCAATCGAATCTGTGGAAAGAAGAGATGGCCCCAACACACCCATAAACTGGGTCTCGGACGTCTGGCATTAGCCTCGTACACCATGCTACTCCCGTGCATCCCACTCTTGATGCATCGGTAGGTCCTGAAAATAATAATTCAAATTTTTATTCCGTCTATTTTTTTTCCATTTTATTTTTATCAAATGTGTTATTCATCTCACATTGTTACTTTCTTTCTTTATTGAGTGAACACAGATAAGCATAATATTAATATAAATAAATGGTAAAAAGAAAACTATCGTTTCTGGTTTCCAAGTACAATTGGTGCTTCATCTTCCCTTGATGTAGGTGGCAACATCACGTTTCCCATTCCCTTGGCTCCCCCAATACCCAAATTAATGAAAGAAATAACAAGTTAAGTTTTTCAAAATTAAACAAGGTTAGTTCTGCTTTCTATCTTAAACAACTATCAATCATCAGTTACACCCTACGCGTATCGCTTAATTCAGTATGTTTTTAAGAGAAAGAAAAAATTTAAAACAGCTTTAATCAGACCATCATTAAATGTTAATCATTCATCACACACCGACAGATTGAAGTTTGTTGACTATATTTGAAAAGAAAAACAACATATTAGGGGCGTTTTAGGTGTAGAAATTTTGCGAAAGATGTGGTGGGAGTTTAACTTTAACTTTAAAACACTTGAGATGCTTTTTTATTAAATTTAAAATTACAAAATTTAACAGACGTGAACTTTGAGCGGCAAGACAGTGTTGTCATCTTTATCAAAACATGAAAAGACAGATTAAAAATAAGAGCAGAGAAAGAGATGATGATGAAAGATAATGCATCCGATCTTTTGGTCTTTCCTTAAACTTTCAAAGGGTTGGGAAGAAAAACCCACGTTGCCTGTGTCTGTAAGTAACTCTTTTTAAATTTTGACTATTTTCTCTCATATATTCATCCATTGGATAAATTATTCTTGGTTCCTTTAGAAGATACCTAAATTCACTCTCTTTATTTCTTTTAAAAATAATGGCTCTATTTAGAAATAGAGTGGATACACTTTTTATATTTTAATGTAAGAAACCATCCTTGGAATTAATTATGAAACGCTCTCTTAATCATATTTGTCTTCTAAAGTTTTTCTCACGATAACTGTTTGTTATTATACTTAAAATCGTGCAATATAAAATTAGAATGCTTGGTATTATTAAAATAATTTAAAATATAACAGATAGACTTTATTTTTAATATAATATTACTATTAGCATATAATAGTTATATATATATATATATAAATATGATTTACCTTTTTTTATACGTACTAAAAAAGTACCTTTTATTCTATAGATCATTTTAATGACTGAAAATAGGTAAATAGTTTATTAAGTATAACTTATATGAGCATATTTATTTTTAGTATAATAAAAAAACGACAGGTTTAATACAAAGGTTTTAAAAATAATTGAAGATTTATTACTTAAGAAAGAATATATAAAAACGATATAATTATGATTGGATTACATTCGAATAATTTGAAGATCTCCTTTCACATGGCGTGCACCCAATATTAGTAGAAGGTGCCTTTATTGATGTCAAAAGAGTGAAATTTTTCAACGACCTTCACTAAGTAAAATGGGGCGAAAGACTGAAAAATTAACTTATAATTTTTTCGTATAAGTTAAATCATAATATTAAAAAATAAATAGGATTTTTTTAAGCCTGCACATTTCTTTTACCTTAAATACGTGTAGGGATGACAACGGGTCGGGCATGGGTATGCCTACCCGCAATCCGACTCCTCGGATAAAATCGTATCCGCTACCGACCGCAACCCGGGTACCCGTTTAAAAAATATCCCGCGAGTATTTTAAAACCCGCGGGTACCTGCGAATACTCTCAAAAAATTAAAAAAATATATTTAATACATTTTAAAAATAAAATTTAATAAAAATCAAATATATATATATATATAATATAAATTAAATGTAATTAAAATTTAACTTTAATTAAATTAAACTAATAAAATATAATTTTATTGTATTTTCATTAAATTTAATAAAAAATATATAATTATTTTTTTTTCATTTTTGAAGGTACCGGGACCGCGGGACGGATAGATACTCCCGTACCTGACTACCACGTTTAGAAGGGGTATTAAAATACCGTCCCGTACCGAATAGGTTATTACCGCGCCGCGAATTTTACCCGCGGGTAAAATGCCATCCCACATGTGTTAGAAATTAATTAAGAAAATCAAAATCTCTTTTAATGTTTGTAAATCTAGAAAATGGACAAAACATAAAAATCTTACATAAAAAGATCTATAATATTAAGTCCTCCCCAAAGAAGTTTTATATTGTGTAACAAGGAACTATGAATAAACACAAGGTACATTGCATTAATATATAAGCAATTTAACAATAACAAGTGTTGTATTCAATCTTGGTTTGAAAAATGGTATTTGTATTAATTATATATAAGTCCTATAAATTGACTGCTTTTGGCGATTTTCTTTTAGTTGATTTTTTAATTTAGTAATTTTTATTTTCTAAATTTGTATAAGAATAAGTTAATACAAATAAACCAATTAATATTTGTCTTGAATTTCTTACTTTCAAACATGTTAGAAACAAGGAATCTGATTAGATTAATTAGGTAGGTTTTGATCGTTAGTTTAAATACTATTGGACAAGAAAAATGTTTCTATCACTTTAAAACTTAAAATTCCAAAACAAGAAAGCTTTAATTAAAGTTCATCTGAACAACAACAAAAGAGGACAACATAACATAACACATTTCATTTTGTTACTCATGATGTTATGAATGACATAAACCATCTTCGAATTTTTAAACCTAGTAAGCTTTATGGTTAATAAACTTAGACTATTTTCTGAAACATAATGTGTGTGGATGCATTCGGAAAGAATGAGGAGCAAAGTCCAATGAAAAACCATTTATAATAATAAACATTGACAGTGAAAGTTGGCCAAGCAAGACATGTGGGGTAGTGAAAATTGGAATAATTAAAAAAAAAAAGAGAACCTGAAGCATTTTGTTGACATTGCTAGCACCAAAGACCTTATGCACATTAGCAAACTTTTGAGGTTCATCTGCTGGAAAATATGGAGCAAAAACACAATCTTGAGCACACCTTCTTCTGAGAAGCTTGCATGCAGCACAGGGTGAAGCTGCACCCTGCTTTCTGCCACCACCTTCCTTCATCAATTCTATCTACAATCAGTCTTCCAAAACTGATTTTTTCTTCTGTTTTTACCTTCTCTATGAAAGAAACTAAACAGTGGGAAAAAAGGACTGTCGGTAATAAGACACAACACAGATAGCAATGGAAAATGGTGAATGGAGGAAGAAAAATACTTTCAAAGTGAACAAAAGTGAGAGACTAAAAAAGAGTGAGGCATGTGGGAGAGAGGAGTGGCACGCATTATATAATTGTTATTATTATTATAAGGTAAGGCCAAAACGTCAATGGAAAAAATAAATAAAAAGAAAAAAAGTGGAGACACCACTACGTCACGACAAAGTAATCATTTTTAATCACTAAAAAATGTTTATTGTTTTTACAGGTTTTTAATCATAAAAAAAAAATCATATTTTTACCGTGGTCGGTTAATCAGTTATCAATTATTACATGTTCGTTTAATGATATTTTATTTTAGGCGTCGCTTGAAAATATAAATAAATATAAGTTGGGAAACTTCATTAACATTTTAAGGGATTCATTGCTCTACTGTATAAACAAGATTAAGTGTAAGCTAGAGGTTTTAATCATCTGTTAAGAAATAATTGCGAGTTATAATATTTTTAATAAATTTTATTATAAACTACCGTAAATGTAGAATAAAGTTTCAACTACACACTAATGGGTTGTCCACTTAAGAAAAAAAAAAGGATACACTATAATTGTTTACGACAAAAAGTGATATGTCACCATGTGTTTGATTGTGGCAACATTACATATAGAATGCATGTTTTCTTTATTTAATGAATATTTATACCTTTAATTAGTGATGCAACAATCACTACACTCTTGCTTGCAGTGTTAAAAACATTATACTTCCCTTGCTTTAAAAATAACAAGAGCATGCAGGTTATGATATCCATTAATTAACCATATTTTCAATAACATTATGTCGGCACCATTATTTTAATAACGATCATTGATTTGCTTTCCTTGTATTATTGATAATAAAACTATACATGTAAAAGTAAATTAAATATAAGGATGGACATTGAATTTTATACATATATTGAATGCAGAAATTTTAAACCCGTTGTTACACCTACCTACAGAAACAGAAACACGTGATAATGAGACTGAGAAACTTTCTCATAATGAAATGCTCATTGTCAAGATCTTAGAGTTTATGAACCCCAATAATTATTTTTAGTCAACTCTGGGGTCTACTAGTTGTTAGTCAATGACTATGCTTCAGGGACACTGATCTAGGCTTCCACTGTTTTAGAGGGACATAAACCCTAAAAGGAGACAACAATAACTAATAGAATACAACTCTAAATGACAGATAGTTTGCACTCACAGAAGATAAATGTAATATAAAATGATCACTAGAGAGATTAGTAAAGGCTATGACATTTGTATAAGACGACTTCAAAAATCAAATATGCACTGATGTACTATTTTTCACTTTTTCTTTCTCTTTACAGATACAAAAATTTAGTTTTTTAAAACCATTTTACTCCTACATGATTTGTCAAATGGTTGTTAAATGGTGTCAAAATACCATTGTCAAACAAGAAATCTTAACACAACCTATTGAATCTTGTCTTTTTCAGAAGTTTTGTCTGATGTTGAACTTTTACCTCACAGTGCAACTTCTAACAATGAGTATGTTTTTGTTGACTACTTGTATGAGAAGGTAGTAATGTTAATATTCTGAATATAGACGTGAAGGTTGAAATGTGTGCAATGGAACGATGAAAGGAGAAAAATATGAGAGGAAAAAAGAAGAATTAATTTCTCCATCAAAGAGCAGTATATATTTTGTAGAAAATTAACAAGATAATAAAGCAATGGTTTTATCGAAAGCAGGAGGTTGGGCTACTTTTTGAAGCAACCTAGCATAAATTTTTGAAGAATGGAATGATTGCAGGACTTTGAGCTTTAGAGGGAGAAAAAGAAATTCATAGGCAGGTGAGTTAGGTGAAGCAATGATTTCCCATTTTCCTTTCTGAAGGATTAAATTATGGGCAAAAAACCCCATTGTGTTTAGGAGAATGGGAACAATATCAAATGCATCATGCAGTAACCCTTGATGATCCTCTATGCGTAGAAACTAGAAAGTGTGTGTCCTATTTAATGGTCAAAATGAAGAGGACAGTGCTTCGACCGTTGGAGAAAAAACAGCTTTCTCTTTCGGTTATTTTGACTTGAGACTTCAAAAAAGTGAAAGTTTGAAATCAGAGAAGGCATGCACATATCAAATTCAAAGTGATTGGACCCCATTTTGGACGATTTCTGAACCTTTTGTCCCCAACATATACCTTCATTACCTTCCACTATACCAAATTCTTCATTTCGTTTCTCCCACTTTACTTCCATATTTGTCAAAATGAAGGATGCATTATTCACTTTGTTAGCATTTAAGTAAGAGAGCAATTGCATAAATGTCATGTCTTGTTCCTTTTCACCATTCATGATTTCTTTCGAGTTGTCACATATGTTTCTTTTATATTCATAACCAAATGAATCGTAATGGCGCCAAACCATTTTCTTTTCTTCTTTTTCCCTCTCTTCTAGTCATTGTTACTGCTTTTCTGAAAGTCATCAAGCCTTTATTTTAAACAAAGGATCCAAATGTTTGGGTGGAGATAACGGGGAAGCTCTAGCACTCAAGAGTCGGTGGAGGAAACACAGTTTAGTAAAGAATACCTTATATATGTCATATTTTTTTTGTCAGTCTAGGACGGGATGATTCGATTAACTAAGAATACTCAATAAAACGGTTGGCAAGTACCATGAATCCTGTAGTCGATCTTAAACAAAAATTAGGACTAAGGATGATTATCTTAAACAGGATCATATTATTGTAATTTGGTTGACATTAATCTAAAGATCATTCCAAAATCTATAAATATAGGTTTGAGATATTACGATAAATTGGTTACATTTAATATGTATTTATTATTGGATTGTGAAATCTATACGACATCAGAATACTTTCTGCATGTAACATTTTAGTACGACCAAACAGTTATAAGAAGAGCGAATAATAACTCAAACAAGAATTTAGACTAATTAAGTTTGCAGAACGGTTAACCTCGACCTTATTGAAAAGAAGTATCAATGTTTCCACCTTGAATCTTAATATGTTAGATTAATTACCGTATTTAAATTTTTTTATTATAAATAAATGTAAAATTTGTCTGATATATCCGTTTGTAGACTTTCAACCGACAATATTTTAATTGAATCCAGAAAACTGTTTTTAACACAAGTGAAAACAATAATAACTACGCATGATATATATTCCTAATTGTAGCTTATGTTAAATGACATGGAATATGTGAAACAGTAATTAGTTGTATCCTCTCATTATTATAGTATAGTGCATCTTAAATTGAATTTTTATGATATGGCTTGTGTCTGTCTTTCCACTGGTTTATTATAATTGGGGGCATCTCATGTTTCAGTGAACTATAATAAGGTGCAAATGGGCATAATGAAATGTTAACAACAATTAACCTTATAGTATCTTGATGTTTAAGGAAATCTTTATATGGGTCCAGATTCCATGATTCTCTAAGTAAAAGCCATTAGGGAGTTTTTTAATAATCTACTTTAACCGTAATCAACTAAAATAATCTTTACCATTTAATATAGTATCTACAAATTTCTAGAGGCATAATATGGAGTATTTTAGGTCATCCTAATCATAGTTTTTTAAGCACACTTCACTATTATATTTCCTTGCAGATATGCTGATAATGGGAACATGAATTTGACTTTAGGAAATCACTACGACTTAGTGGTCCCTTTAAAAAGCATAAAATCTAGCTACAAATACAATTACAGATGCCCCTCTTACTTTCTTCTAGCATCTTTTTCAAGCTAAGTGCATTAGGTAGTTTTGGCAATATTCTCCATTGCAGAATAATTTGGAATTCTGAATTGCTCAAGTCTCTAGCACCTTTTGCTGTCTATTTATTGTAATGTAGCAGTGTGTTAAGTCCTTTGCTGAAAGGAGAAAATTATTGATAGGTTCATGGAAAAGAAAGTTCACCAAAAAAAGATATAAAAAATATAATATTAACAAGATCTTAATCTAATCTTACAAGAAATTGATACTATTTTATTTAAAATCTTAGAACAACAAATTAATCATATTTAATATTACGTAGTGTTTTACTTTTTCAATTTCTATCTAACATACTTAGATTTATACATAAAATTATAACAATTATATTGATTGATACATGAGGGTCCCATCATTTCCCTTTTTCCATGCCCTTGACAGAGCAAACAAAGCATGGCTAACAAGGAAATCATGTTTTGTGTCACAGGGAAGAAAAGATGTAGATATGATTGAACATATCTTCCAACAAAGACAGACCATGCAATCGGTTTTATCCACCTTGTCCCCCAAGGATCCCATAAGATCTAAGGGTCAAAATGGATAATGCAGGACAATATCATGGGAGCACATTTTCATTACATAACACTCATAAGTGCTTCTTTCCCTCTCATTCAAGCTTTTATCGATCAGTGGCCAAATGGTTTTATTGTGTGTACGCTAACAAAAAAAAGATAGATGACTAAGAGTCATAGCAGCAGTTCTCTGTTACAGTTCGAAATGAAATATTGAGTCACATAAACTTGAACTCATTAAAGTTTATGCAAGAAGAATCTGAAATAATAAATCTTGAGCTATGGTGTTTAAAGATGATGACTTAAATTAAATGAGAATGATTTAAGTTAAGAAATTAATTGAAAATAAATACTTATGGAATCGTTTTAGAGATTTCAAATTACTTATTCATATGTATTTTACTGGAAAAGATTTAATTGGAATTAGAAAATATTTCATTCAATACGTTGATTTGAACAGTGTGAGTATCTATATAAAGAACTTTAATTCTATAAAAAAAATCTAAATTAAAAAAAAAACACGAGTAAAATCATGTCTAAACAACTGAAATAAAACAACTAAAAATTGGCCCTGAAGTTACCACAATATTTGGCTAATGAGTAGTAAAGCAAAAGACATGGTCCATTTGTCTATAATTATTAAGATTATCACGTGCCTTGGCATCATTAAAATGAATAGGTGGTCCATTAAATTATGAAATTTAGCAAGATAATTTTGCATCAACAATAAGATCTAGTTGCTCAAAACAACCTGAGTCACAATTTTGTTTACTAAGCAAGAAATAACCCTCCTAGATTCTCCATAATTTTATCATTGCAAGGATCTTCTTATCTACTTCAATCTATTTAAAGCATTAATATCAAAAGTTTTATTCTTATGCTCATTAATGAGTATCAAATCTCTAAACGTATCACCTCATCAATATAAAAATTATAAAAATTTATAAAGATTAAGGTCCTGTTCTTTTGAGTGGATCTGAGAGAGTAGATTTGAGGGGATTTGAGAGAATTTGAAAATAAATTTTTTTGTCGTTTATTTGAGTGAATTTGAAAATAAAATTTGTGAGAATTAGTATAAAATTGTATTGACTGACAAATTAAAAAAAATTATTTCCAAATTCACTCTTATTTACCTCCAAATTCACTCAAATAAACTATAAAAAAATTTATCTTCAAATCCTCTCATATCTCCTCAAATTCACTCAATACCTAAAGCAAAAGAAATAATTTATCAAAAGTAAATAATCACGTATATTATAAGACAAGAAAAACTTAAACTAAATAAGAATAATATAAATTAAATACTTAAATACACGATAAACGAATCTAAAACCTTTAGATGAAATAAATATTTAATGGTTGAAATATACTAAACTTAACCAGAAAACTATATTATAATGTTACATTGATTGATATTTTTCTGGGGACATAATATTAATCACGGAAAATAATCCATGTTTCTGTTGCTTGTAGATATATAGCTTGAAAATATCATACTTAACTTAGCTGGGGTTAGAAACCAGTCCACTGCAGTGTGACCAAATCGCTATGGCAACATCACGAACACTCGCATCTTCCATTCTCCATTCCCACACTATTCCACGCGCGCCATGCCGCTTCCGCTTTCACTTTCGCTTTCCTTCAACTTTCTGCACTCTTACATTTTCCTCTTCCAAATTTCCCGCTAAATCTTCTTCGCGCCTCACCGTCTTCTCCGCTTCATCCACCGACCACCGCCACAGCACATCTCAAGACCTCGCCGTCCTTCTCGAAGTCGACGGGTGATTCGATTCCTCATTCCATCAACCTTCTCTCACTACGCTCCACGATTCCGTCTTTGTGTTCTGCTTCTCACACTCTTAAACTATTGTTATGTTGTTTTAGGGTTCTTATGGACGCGCATCGCGTAGGAAATCGTATTGCCTTTAACAAAGGTTCGACCGATTTCTGCATCGGCCGTTTACGTTGCTGTGATTCTGTGTAATGTGGTGTAACTTTTCTTCCTTTTCCCGCAGCTTTCGAGAGGCTAGGGCTCGATTGCGCCAACTGGACTGAACCTGTCTATTCGGATCTTTCGAAGTGTGTTTGTTTCTGGTTATCTGTTAGATTAGAATGATCTGTTGCTTATGCGTGTGTTTGTGTGGTTGAATTAGCTTTGCCATTGCCACACTTTACTTTGGCGTCGAGTAAATTGATGCTTTGAATTTCTTTTTTGAAGACTCTTTTGATCGGTAAATATTGGAGTGTTTTCACAATTGAGTGCTGCAAGTTATGCAAGTGAGTGTCTCCATTGCTTATAGACCATTTTCCAATGACTTTCTAGGAGAAGTGCTGGAGATGAAGAAAAGATGGTGTTTCTGTATTTTAATCGCGTAAGTTGTTCGTCTTTTGTCTGATTTGCGAATGAGAAAAGAGGCGTGTTTACTGGTAATATTAGTAGTTTTCTTAGTTGCCGACATTAGGTAAGCCATATTCTGTTGTTGTATCTATAAGCAGATTGGATGGCCTGCTTCGTTACCCACAAATGAGCAGGGACTATTTGCAAAAAGAGTTTTGCAGCAAAAGGTTTTGTCCTTACACTTGATCTTGATGAATGGTATACTACTGATAATTTGTGTGCTTTTTTCACTTTGGTGTATGAGGGGGACTGAGGCGTATTAAAGGATGTTAGTTTACTAGGAATGCGTTATTGATAAAAAAAATAGAACCATGCTGAAACTTTCCTAATTGCCGTGAACTTTGCCTTATAAGGAGGAAATATCTGTTATGCCTCTCTAGTGTAATACTGAACTTTATTAAGACCACAACATATGTCCTAGCAGAGAAGCCTTTTCGTCTTCCCATTTCAAGCATTTATTGGACTAGTCACTTAACTGTTGTGTTATTACGGAAAATTTAGCCACAACTAATGTGATAATTAAGATACGGTATTATGCTGAGATCAATTCTTAGCTGCAGTTATTAGTGATTAGAAAATATCAGTATGTGGATCTGCTTCACAAATGTATAAGCCTCTTAATCCCTTCAAGAACTTGTAAGTTTTGCTTTTGGCTCCTTATTCAATCTCGTTATCTAAGAAATGTTTGATGCGGGCATTCAGAAAGGTGAATCTCCTGTCTACAAGCCAATTTGGATAGCTTATTTTGGGGCAAAAAAACCTTCAACCAAAGATTAATGAGAGATTTTGACAACAATTTATTCCTAAACATTCTATATATTATTCTCTGAATAAGATTGTTTCATCTAGTGAATGTTGTTTTGAGTTTATGGATGCTTTAAATGACAATTATCGGATCCAGAGGATCATATGCTTTTACGTTGTTTCTTAGAATTATTAGAATAACTTGTCCTCAGTTCTTCTTCCCCAAATACAAAAGTAAAAGAGAAGTATAGATGGAAAAACAATTTCAACTGGAGGGGGTGTGTCTAAGTTTTTCAAAACATGCGACTTTGATATTTAAGACCTAAGGAACTCAATTACCCTAGTAAGCTAAAAATCCTTCCCCAGATGATTTTTCAGTTTACTCATATTTAGAAGTTTATAAAAATTTGTAGAGAATCCTATTCAACTCTTGATCATATATTGGCAGGAAAAGGCGTTAGAAGAGTTTGTGATGTCAAAAGATCTACCTTTACGACCTGGTCTCGAACAGTGAGTTATCTCGTATTCTGTGAATATGATTGTATGTCACATTATGTATTTCATGTATGGGAAGCTACCTTTAAAAAAGATCTATATTTATGTAAATAGAGAACAAGATGTACATTAGCTAAGGATAGCAGACTCTTTAAAAAGGTTTCTATTAAGTTATCATACCTAGTCATTCTTTCACTTTGTTGTTCTGAGCCACTTGGCCATTCAGGTGGATTTTAACCATAAGTAATTTTGACACTATTGATTTTTCACTGTTCTACCTTTGTGGATAGCATTTTTTCTTCATGATTTAAACATTAACAGGGATATATTATTTAATTGAAATATTTGTTCGAGGCCCATGAATAAATAAGGATAATTTTGGTCTGGGTGTTTTTCCCTATAACTTAATTTGGTTTCCAATAAAATTGATATACTGCCGCTTAAAGCTATTTGTGGATGTCATGTGCAAATTTCATGTTTACATTCCTCTTTTTCTTGATAGTAGTTGATCTTCTATTCATTTTTGGAAGGATTTCAGTTTACAAAAGTCAAATGTCCCATTTTAAAATGTTTTTCCTTGTTTTCATTGCCTCTTAATATTGATCTGTACTTCTATTGCTTATATTAATTCTCTTGAAGGTTCAAATATTAACAGGATATTTCATAAATTTAGGAACTTGGATGATCATGGATCTTTAATATGCTTATTTATATTCCTTAACATATAGTAATGTCTCCATTGACAGATTTATTGATGATGCATATAATGAAGGAATTCCAGTGGTAATACTAACGGCATACAGTAAAAGTGGTGACAATATTGCTGGGTAATTTTATTTAGCTCCAAAATTTTGCATGGCACTACAATACTAAGCGTGATAATATTATGATTATTGTTGGAATTTGATTTTGTGGTCTTGAGATGTTATTGATCACTGAGAAGCTCAGTTTACTGATTACTTACAAAAATTTTTTAGGTGTTGTAAGGGGGTAGGGTGGGGTGAGTTGTGCTTGTGAGCTAATATTTCCTCCCTCTTGTGCATATTGAACTTTTAGGTCCATAATGGAAAAGCTTGGCAAAGATAGAAGCATAAAGGTCATTATTGTAGGGAATAAGGAGGTTGATCAAAGTTTATATGGACAACTAGTCTCGGGAAAGGTAATTGCTTCTGATTTGGATGAAGAGCTTGCCAAGGAAGCCAATAGAGCTGGTATATACTTCAGTCATTGATTATGTATGTGCCCCTGCAAGCATTTTTAACGCACAATGTTCTTTGCTAAGGGACTTTCCACTTCTGCCATTTTTTGTTAGTTTCTGCTGAAAGACAAAGACTAGCGAAGGAGGTAGCATCCGTGCTAAAATTGAGCGTTGAGATTGATACCAACTCATCTGAAAGGTTAGTTCATTGATCTCCAATAATTTTCACCAAAAATAAATAGAATATCTTGGTCCTTTTGTTTCACTTACCGTAGGGATCTATACTTGTAGAATAAAGAAACTTGAAAATGTGTATGACTCAGCTTTGTAGTTTTCAAGGTGTTAGAAGTGGACTTTAAGCCTAACTCAACCCCATAAAACCGGCTTGTAGGGTGAGGTTTGCACCACTTATAAACTATGAATACATCTTGAGCGTGAGATTAGTAATGGGTGGTTCGATAGCGGGTGGAACAATATGCCTAGCAAACAATATCGCTAGGATAAGCTCTCTAACCATGGTTCTGATACCATATTAGAAGTGGACTTTAAGCCTAACTCAACCCCACAAAACCGGCTTGTAAGGTGAGGTTTGCACCCACTTATAAACTATGAATTGGCCTTATCTCTAGTCGATGTGGGACTTCCAACACAAGGAAACAATGGTTGACGTATGTTTAGATAGGGTAAGGAGAGCAAGAAAAGAAAAGGAAAGAGTGTGAGAAGGGATGGGAAGGGAACTGGGTGTTAAAGTAGTGTTTTTTGTCTATGTCAAAATTGGGGGAACTTCTTAACAGGAGGGAGGTTTGCTCAAAAGCTGCCCATCCCCTGTTTTATTTTCCATCTAATTAGTTCCTAAGGTGCCTTGTAGAGAAAGGAAAAGTGCATGATTATGTTATGCAAAACAACAAATGAATTTAAACTCTTTCCGACTACCTATACAAATTTTCCACCAGAAGACAAGTTCTTTCTGTTAGCAAAAAAATTGAAAACTAGAGTCAAAATAAAGTTTTATATCTAAATTGTAGACATTTAGTATAATTATTATCAAAAGTTGGATAGAATTAGAATATGATAGTAAGCCTTATGCTATCCCATTTTTTGTTGGTGTACTGAATGACTAGATACTATCATCATTCTAATGCTATTTACGTTTTTTCTTATTNTCAACCCCACAAAACCGGCTTGTAAGGTGAGGTTTGCACCCACTTATAAACTATGAATTGGCCTTATCTCTAGTCGATGTGGGACTTCCAACACAAGGAAACAATGGTTGACGTATGTTTAGATAGGGTAAGGAGAGCAAGAAAAGAAAAGGAAAGAGTGTGAGAAGGGATGGGAAGGGAACTGGGTGTTAAAGTAGTGTTTTTTGTCTATGTCAAAATTGGGGGAACTTCTTAACAGGAGGGAGGTTTGCTCAAAAGCTGCCCATCCCCTGTTTTATTTTCCATCTAATTAGTTCCTAAGGTGCCTTGTAGAGAAAGGAAAAGTGCATGATTATGTTATGCAAAACAACAAATGAATTTAAACTCTTTCCGACTACCTATACAAATTTTCCACCAGAAGACAAGTTCTTTCTGTTAGCAAAAAAATTGAAAACTAGAGTCAAAATAAAGTTTTATATCTAAATTGTAGACATTTAGTATAATTATTATCAAAAGTTGGATAGAATTAGAATATGATAGTAAGCCTTATGCTATCCCATTTTTTGTTGGTGTACTGAATGACTAGATACTATCATCATTCTAATGCTATTTACGTTTTTTCTTATTTGGTATTTAAGATAAATTAGATAATATTACATAACAATATTACTATTTCATTAAAAATACATAATTAATTTTAATTTTTGATATATTTTAGAAAATATTATACATTAGTCCCTTTTCAACTTCTAGACATTATTTTTTTAAATTATAAAGCTATATAAAATTAGCTAACAGATCAATTGCACTAATTGCATTTTATTATTAATTATCTATAATATATGTAATGAATATATTAATATTACCAAATTTTAACATCAAATGCAAAACTCGTATTTCTGAATTTGTCTTTAAAGTAGTTTTTCAAAATCTAAAAAACGTCAGGCCAAATACCAACATATGGATTTTGGGGTTTTGTTAATTTAAAATGCTTTTGTTTTTAAGGGCTTCCCTAAAATTATATTTGGCACGACTATCCTTTTAAAGAAGGGTAAAATAAAAGCTGCGTTAAATGCTACCGAAAGGCATTGAAACTGAAAATCTGAATGTAGTTTTCTTTCACATATATGTAATAAGTTTCTGTCAGCTTTTATATCTTTTGTGTTTGACTTTCCCTTGCATAAATGATTTTTTATGCCATCTAGAATTTGTATATTCACTTGAACAATTGTTCTTCCTTAAACTATAATAGATTTGTGTGTTTATTGAATATCTTTCTGTTAATTCAATGCAATCTGAAACTGTATATTTTTGGCGGTGCTGTGGCACATAAGTTGATGAACCCAAATTATCATTTCACGCCTTAATCTGCCAATTGTTCAATTAATGACTGATTTGGATGTTAGCTGTGTAGTTAAATATTATGTCAATTTTCATTAATTTGTTGATTGGTCTGTCCAGTCTAGCCAAGATTGTTGCTGCACTACGAGCGGGAGCAGAATATGCAGGGTTACCCGTCTGCAATTGTGTCCTTGTTGCTGGAAGCCAATCTGGTGTATCTGGAGCTACACAGGTGGGCATGCCAAGTGTTGTTTTACGAAGCAGGTGATTTGCTCTTGGAAGTTCAACAAACATGTAATGCAGAGTTTACACAATTGCACTATTGCATGCTTTCATCGGAAGTTCAGTAGAATTATAATTGTTTTTAAGTTGGTGTGTTCAAGAACTGTTTATATTTTATTGTTTCCTGTAGTTTGACATCTAGAGCCGAGTTTCCATTGGCAAACGCTACAGTAGATGGATTTGGAGGTGCAGATCTAACAATTTCAAAATTACGTAATATACGCCCGAAGAACAAGCAAAGGACTGAATGGTAATTTTGTCAACTTCACATAAATATTTTTAAAGAGAAAGTATTCTATCATTTTTTCCTGTGCAGAGCACTTCCCAAAAAATTAGCAATAAACACAACATAATCACACTTGCTCTGGAGTTAGAGATTTTTTTTGCGGGCAAGCAACGGAGTTTAAGATAGGTAACTTTAGACGATATGTTTGCTAGTATGATAATTTCATATTAAAATTCTGCAATGTAGAAATAGAGCAAATACGCTGAAATGTGGGATTTTTGTTTTTGTTTTCCTACTTGCGTGATCTGTCGTCGCTCTCCCAGCAACCTGAGCAAAGACTAAACTCTTCTCGATTGGAATTTGGCTGTGGAGAAGCTCCTACTGCAATTGCTGGGTAAATATAATTGTAATACGTCTGATGTAAGATTTTTATTGATAACTTCTCATGGTGGAATGAGAACGTGTTTTGTAATTGACATTGTGGCATACATTATTACACTGACATCCCAAACACTGAATCTACGTCAAGTTCAAAGTTACTCTTAGTTGTTTCTATCTTCTCTTATTTGGACGTGAAAATCTTACTTACGGTTAGGGGATGCAAACCTTTTTCTTAATTCACATGATGTCTTGTTAATTAAAAGAAAATAACATGTAGATTTAAAAGATAATTTTTTTCTTCCTATTCTACTGCAGCTACGTTTATGAAGTTGCATTTTTAATCTATCAATTTTTATTTGGTGAGACATGATTTGAATAAGTTTGGTGCCTTAAAAACGTATAGTGAAGTAGTCCTAATTATCGCTCTTATTATTCAACTGCTCAAACACTAATATCAACAAATCAAACAATATCAACCAACTAAACATGAATTTACAACTCTCAAAACATCTATAAGATGATCAAACAGTTTTAAAATCTTATCAACACTTCTTGAAGTACATAATGTTTTGTCTATCCCTGTCACCTTAAGATGCACAAAAGTTTAGATACTCTAGAAAAAAAAGTAAGAGAACTCTCCAATACTCAAACAGATACACAAAGGTTTAGATATTCTAGAAAAAAGTAAGAGAGAACTCTAGAAAAAAAAAGTTTAGAAAGATGATGTCATTTTAAATAAAAATAAAATTCATATATAAATTTTTTATTTATACTTAATATTAAAATATTCAAATCTTATTATTTAATACATGTTATTAATTTTAAAACATAATTTTCTAAACTTAAAAATAATAAGAATATTTAATGAATGACATTTGTCTAAATAAAGAAAGACAGTAAGAGTATTTATTACATGACATTTTTGTAGATTAAGAAAAATAGTTAGGTATTTCGATAAATTGGTTAACATCTAGATGTGAAATGATAAAAGAAAATCATTAAAACGAAAATGGATTTTCCTCGAAAGAAATAGCCAATTTCATGTGTTGATAAAGCTATGATTAAGATTATCAGAAACATTTTAAAATTGGTAAAATTTAAAGGAAAACTAGTTTATATGTTATTCCGTCGCTACTGGACTGAAGATAATGTTCTATAGTTGCAGAACCCAAATAGGGGTCCTTCATATAATAAGATAATTTACACGTTACAGTGAAGAGTAAAATATAAATGTAAAATAGAATAGGTAGTAAACAAAACTCATCTGGGAAGTCACCCTAACTGGTGCATTTCTTTTCTGATGCCAATCGTCTCCAAATCAAATTGTCATGAACTTTGTCATGAAAACTCAGCTTGTGGAACGTTTGTTCTTCTCCTCTGAGACAAATTTGCCGTTGAGTATTCATTATCATCATTAGATGAGGAGCCAACGCTAGATATATTGGAAATTGAGCTTGATACTGAATCAGGTTTGTGTACTTGATTTCTGAATATCTGTGTCTGAGAAGCTGACCCTTGAGATTCTTCAGGGGTTTGATTCCCCTGAGCTTCTTCAGCAAGACGCTTAATAAGGTTCATTACTGTGGGAAGAAACCTTGATGAAATGGATAGTAGTCCAGGCAGCTGCAAACAACATAGCCATAACATTAACAAACTACAATGCTAGTCACCTTTGTACCTGATATCATACAGCCATCTCTTCTATTTATCATTGTTTCTCTTACAATAACATTCAACAGAACAAAGCCAACTAGACAAACAATAAATTTTGAACTAATAAATCCTATTCGTTAACAAATTACCAATAAAATTATTATTTTGTTTTTGATCTTGAAAGCGGTTTATATAAATTGTGAAATAAAGTGATTGAAATAGTGTTTCTAAGATAAAAATAAAAAATAAAACAAACATTTATAACGAAAAAAATAATTAAAAAATATATATTAGGGACCACATGCAAAATCTGATAATTTATTAAGGACCATAAATACATAAACCTTAGATTTATATTTAGCAAATATCATAACTTTTGCGTTATGCAATTTAAAAAAAAATGCCAATGGGCTTAACTAGTGCGTGTGTGTACGTGTGCAAATGGCACGATTGCAAGAGTCATTGACATGGGTAGAAAACCCATCACAGAATCTTGACAATCTTACTGCTGGGAAAGGTAAAAAATTCACTCGTACTCACAGTGCCATGTCGAAACTCCCCAGCTATATCCATTTGTACCCAGACGGCCTTTCCAAGTAGATAGGCAACAAATATAAACAACAGGTAGAGAGGATTTCTGTTTTACATACAAGTCAGAAAATGTAATCATTAAACTGCAGAAAAAAAGGTCCAATAAAACAATAATGAAAACAACAAATAATTAATAGTTAATTGTTTTTAAAAGTGATACTTACTTCAGTAGCATCATAAACTCATTAAAACCAAGTATGAGCATTGCCATTATCGCCCACGGAGGAGGTAACCAATTGTTACTCCGCTTGAAGGCCTCCTGAAACACCAAAAAACAAAAGATAATAATGCCTTTGTTAGTATGTCAGGAGTTAGATAAGTGTTTAAGGCAAATAAAAAAAGACAAATTATATTTTCATAGAATCTGCCGCTAGGTAAAACTTAAAGGACCAAAAAAAGAAGACAAATAGAAGCTGCGAAAACTTTGGAGCAAATGCCATTCTAATAAATCCTAACAAGAAATACTCTCACCAAACTGGTTTTATCATGCAACTGAGGCAACTGAAGCAGGACAAAACCAGGTCACGGAAAATGGATGTAGAAGCATTGAGGTTTGAGATTCACGTTCTAAAAGCCAGACTGGATTAACATTATTTTTAGTTTGAACATTACTTGGTTTCATGTTCAAATTTAAGTGGCAAAGGTTGAACCAATTAAACACGAGCTAGAGCCTGAAGATCTTGCTTGTTGAACTTCAGTTTGGTTTTCAAACATCACTCAAGACAGACATGAGAATAACATCACATGACTGACTGTTATTCATCCATATAAAATTTCATTCAGAAATTTATATAACCGATAAGCCATCAAAATAAGTTCTGTGTGACGGTTCTTCACTCAATCCAGTATGAAAGTTTACATTTTACAGTACATGATCCCCCCATCAAGCCAAACAACCAAAGAGTTTGCACAGTTATTACCTTGTCCGAGCTGCATCCATATTAAAAGTGTCATTTATCTAATTTTAGTGTCTGAACTTTCATATATTTGGAGGTTATTGTGTATTTAATAGTATAAAAATATTATAAAATATATTATTTGTTTAGCTACGTTTTGTTTTACAATGAATACCGTTTTATAGGCTTAAAAATGAAATACAATCATAATAAATGTAGATGGGGGAGAGTATGTTTTATTTGAATAAAAAAAAATCAATTCGCTTTTATAAAGCCCAAATTAGAAGTGGTGTTTGTCCCTTTTTATAAGACTCCATCTATAATGTCTCTTGAATTAATTATTTTAAACTAAAATATCCTTAACTAAAAGAGAGCTTATGCTGGAAAACAATTAGGAGAGGCAGAAATGAGTGTTAATGAAAAGAGTAGTTTTCACAATATATATATATATATATATATATATATATATATATATATATAACAAATTTATATCTATTAACTAAATTGAACATATTTTAGTCTAATATATTAAGTAATAGTCTAATAAATAGGAACGGAGAAAGTGATATGTTTTATAGTATTTGGTTGAAATAAAAGGATGACACCTAGGCAAATATGTCAACATGGCAGCAAATTAGATCATATTTCAAAACTTATATTATGAATAGATCCTTCTGTCCACCCAAAAACCATGTTATACAAGGTTGTGAATTGCATATATTAATTGACATCCATCCCTCTTTCTCAATGCATACACACAAGCACACATTAAGGATTTTGTTTATACTGTAAGGAAACAACAACCCAAAAGGCTAAGGTTATTTTATGTTAAAGCACACAAAGTTTTATTATATCTACCACACCTTTAATGCAATGCAAGAGCCTTCTGGAAAAGAAGCATTGAGAATGCTTATTCCACTTTTTTACCTTGAAACTTGACTTTATTTTAGAAAGATAGGAATGGCATGCATTAAACTTTTCAAACCACTTAATGGTACAAGCTCCAATACCATGTCAATGATCAATTGTACCAAAAACCCAAGTTCTCAAATAAAGGTGGCATAAGAATAGTTTTTTATCTCAAACATATACTGCAGATAAGTTGGCTAAAAATTCCGAAAAAATATATTAATAACAAGAAAACAGAATAAGTAGACAGGAATATATTAAATATGACTTTACCTGAGCTGAAATAGCTTGAGTAACTGTATACTCAGTTTCTCCCAGGAATTGTCTCCACAAAGCTTTGCACTGCATTGGAGTGATAAGCACATCCTCTGGGGAAACCTACATTTTATATAGATTCTCAAATATAATACTTTTACTATAACATTAACAGAGGAAATCAGAAACCACAATATCCCTATATACTACCTCCTCCCATGTGCTTGAAGCCAAAGTATCTGCAGAAGCTTCCCGAGTTACTAATTGTGAAGATGTTGAAGCACTAGTTTTATCTATGAGAGATGAATGAAGTATGCTTCCAATGGGATCTGGCTTCTCATCCAGGCGTATAGCAGCCATATCTGATAGAAGCTTCAGGGACTGATACATGGCAGCATAAGTTACTTTACAATGTGCTAAAAAAGAGTAGCAATTTCCAGTATAGTTTCATGTATGAGCCACAAAAAAAAATTAATTTTGAGTCAATTTTATCATTGATGTTGTTATCAATTACCGCAGAACGAGCATCCCTCGTAATAGCTCTAATATCTTCCTTCCCAGTCCAAACTCTAGGTAGTGAATCATTATCATGATTGAATACGGTAGAGAACCTGGAAATTATTAGAGTTAGAAATCAGTAAGCCACCAAAGTAATCCAAAATCTGAACATCTATTAGGAATAGTGCACTTTCATTCATCATACAAGAATAAACATGTACAACTAATATGTAATGCATCCTCCACTACAAAAACAATAGACAGCAACCAAGCCTTTTACTAGACAGGGTAATCAACATGGAACAAACAGTGTCATAATGCTCTATCACAAATCATGTATACAATCAAATTGAGACCATTAAATCTTTCTTAATGGTTTCACCTATAGTTTGTCACGGTCTTGGTCACCCTTCACCATAAGCAATTGGGCTACATTCCATCTGATTTACTATCCATATCAGGGCTTCTTCAAGTTTTCTTCCATAAGCCCTAGTTACCTTCAGTTATTTTCAACCGTTATCTCAACCATTGGAGCCATCCCAACTTTTTCTATAATATATTCACTATTACTCCCATCCTGTTTAATATGTCCAGATTATAACACTCCCATCGACTACATTCAGTTTATTGTCTAGTTGTCCTTTTACCGCCCAACATTCAGTACCATAGAGCACCGCAGGTCTTACAGTTGAACAATATAATTCTCCATCCAGACTATGCATGGGTCTGTTACTAACAAAAAATTTACCTCTGATTACCATATATTTCTTGGAGAAACTCTGGTAAACTGGAGAAGCAAAAATCAAAATAGAATATCTTGTTCTAGTGCAGAAGCTGAATTTTGAGCCCTTGCTCAAGGTGAGTGCGTGAAAGACTCTAGATAAAAATCATAAAATAAAGGTTAACATCCCTATGCAACTGTGTAGTGATAAGCATTGCCCATAATTAAATACAACATGATAGGACCAAAAATATTGGAATTCACAAGGCTTCATCAGGATAACTTTGACAAGGGTCTTGTTACAATCCGTGTTCCTGTAGTACACCTTCGGATACCAGACATTTTCACTAAAGGATTTCTCCATAGCAGATTACAGAATCTTGTTGGCAAGCTGCAAATAATTGATGTTCATTTACCAATTTGAGAGGAAGTGCTGTAAATAATATATTATTAGGATGGAAGTATCCTCAATATCTATACAGTGATTAGGAAAAAATATCTTTAGAATCTTCTTTTTCATTTCAACATAATTTTATTTCTTTATTTTAAAGAATTCGATATTAAAATAATGGTGATGAGAATGGAAAAAGTGTTATTGTTATCAATAACATAATTCTCTATTTCCTTACATAGTTTAAGTTTTGTTTTGCTACTTTTAATCAGAAAAACGTAAACTGTCTGTCTCCATGCATGTCTAATAGAGTAGCTCCTACTAAATACATGATAGCAGAACATAATAAAATACTGAAACAACTATGACATGATACTAACAGACAGAAACTTTCGATAAACTATGGAGTTCTACGCTATCCAAATACACCAATGAAATACAAAAGAAGCAGTGTACCATGTCTTGTTTCAATACTTACAACTACTGAGTTCCAAAACATTAATATTCAACAGTCAATCAAGTTTTATATACATATTACAATCCACAACCAAATTTCACCAAAATAAATGACGTGATCTCAAGATATTTGAAATGCAGTTTACCTATCTTTCATGCGTATCAAAATCTTTCCAGCTTCTTCTCTTGCTTTATTTTCCACCACTTTTCTCGCATAGTCCCTTAAACTTTGTTCCATTCTTTCAACTGTTTCTTCATCCAACTCAAAACCAGCAACGGAAGCAGAAAATTCAGATACAGCGGATTCAGTCTCACGTTTAAGCAGTGCTCTTATTGAAAGCCACGTGTCCTTTCCACCTGATTCAAAGAGAGACTCCACTGGCTTGGTCAATGCCTTGGTCAATTTTTTCTGCATAAGATACTTTTATTTTAGTGTCTGATAGAAATAGAAGGCATTAAAAAAACATATCCCTCAACCAATTAACCACTGTTATATCAATATTACCTCAAGATTAGTTGTTATCTCGGACAATTTTGCAGCACGCACAGATGAAGCATGTGAATCAATATCATGACGAAGTTTGTCTCGCACTTTTGAAGCACCCCAATTAGCATGTCTTACAGCAGCATCTGGGAAGTTCAAATATTATTAAAAAATGAACAAATAGGACTGGGAGTTCTAGTGATTATACAAAAGAACATTTAAACAATGACTAAAAAGATATAGTGATTCCACTTCAAGTACAATTATATGTGAGAAACACGATTTGATTCTAAAGAGAGTCAACAATAACCGCTGAGCTTAGGGGGGAGGGAAAGGCAGAAAATAAAGACGAAGGGAGATAGGATAGAATTGCTAGAGTGAAGCTGATTAACTTAGCTGTACTTAGATTATGAAAAATATCTATCTATCTGTATCTTTATCTACATCTCTCTCTATATATATAGACTCTTCAGAGAATGGAGAATATATCCTAAGTAAATAGTGAATGGGTGATAGCTACAAATAAACACTTGTTAAAATATTATGGGATCCACAAAAATTGGTTGAAAATGTGATACAGGACCTGATTAGACAAACTAAAACAAGGACTAAAAGAAGTGGTTAGAGATGTCGAAGCTAAAAATAAACACAGCTAAAGATTTAACCCAAATGTACATTTGTCGCAACTGGGAATTGACAGTTTTTGGAAATTCAACAGAGATGACAATTCACTGTAAGATTTAGCTGGAAACATTGTCAAAAAATTGATAGAAGTTTATCAAAAAGTTAGTCATAAAGGTCATTGACAATTGAAGGTTGGCCAAAGTTTGCCAGAAAGTTGCTAGAAATTGATTCATCAGAAAAGTTTGCCAGTGAATATGATACTACTGTCATCCATGTTGAGTTTAGACCATGAAACACTGAGTTAATATTAATTGAGCTATACTGCAATGTCATCATGTTATATTCTTAAAATCTAAAATACAAAACCCTAATAATACGAAGAATAATAAATTCCTGATATTTTCTGCTTCATGATTGACTAATGATCTTAGACAATACAGAATCTAAGCCAATTTCAAACATAATCCCAAAAGAAATAATTTTTAAAGGTAAAATTACAAATAAATCACAGAAGCTGTGTGACCAAGCTAGTGAGTTAGACCAGAGACGGGATTTGAGATTATTTAAATAAAGCGCACAAACAGCCCGAAGAAAATCTGGTCAAAACCGATTTAAAGCAGGTCAATAATTTTTTTTAGTATAATAGCATTTTAAAATTTGCACAAAAAAATAAATATAAACCTAAAATATTTGTCATTTTCTTCTTTATTCTAAATAGAAACTTATATATAAATGATGACGTACATTGTTGAAACTTTGATACTTAATATTGCAATTTTTTTTATTTGAGCTTTTGAAGGAACTTTAAATGTTAAGAACCTATAAAATCTTGTTATTTTTTGTTTTACCAATTATAAAGTTATGATATTATATTTCTTCAACAACAACTGAACCATTCAATCTTTAAACCAGTATCTTGACCCATTTAATGACTGGTCCGAGTTATTTTGCAGTACTTGGCTTTGTATTTAAATTAATCAATTGTGGTGGATAAAATGGGAAAATAGAAGTGAACTAAAAACAGTGTTAGATTTACACTTTAGATAATATATTATTCCTTCTTATAATCATGAAAAACTCTGTTCTCTTCCCCTTCTCGTCTGCTTTCTTTTCTTGTTATACTCATTGCTCCTTTGTAACTCTGTGTGTGTATATATAGATAGATACATACATATGCATGTGTGGACAGGCCCACAAACATATGTATAGTCTTAATCTCAAATCACTTGAGTAATTCAATTGAACCAAACAAAATAGATTATCTCAAAACCACTTTTTACATAACATATCCAAACAAAAAACTTATATCCAATATAGCTATAATTGATTATTCAAATAATCTATATTTCACTATTAACACAGGCCCATTAATAGGATATATAAACCAAGAGACTCGTAGTAGTATGCATCCTTTGAAGAATTCATTTTTTCTCCATATCTCAATCTAAGTCATTTATATATGCTCTTGACAAAGCCAAACTCAAAAATTCACTCAAGTAACTTAATAAAGACACAGCACCATAGTAACATGCATTCTCAAAAACAGTCTTATTTTCCCCAGATCATTCCTGAATGCAGACACCCTTATATTTGCTAAACCTATGTATTGAAAGTAAGATCTCGTATTATACTCAATGAAATTTTTTTACACACAAAAGTACTTGGGAATTGATATGATGTAAAGCTTCACAGAATAGGATCAAAATACTAACAATAGTTGTGATTCCCATCAATTTTCTTTACTTTAAATATCCTCATCCATGCAAGTCTTAAGTGGAAAAGTAAAACAATCAAGGCAGAAATGACAGAATGACAACTAATATAAACTCAGGGTAAATGGAAAGTCAAGCTAGCATTGGCACCCCAATTTTCACATAATTTTGAAACATGCATATAAAGTTAGAACAGACTGTTGTACATGTTATGAAGAAGAATCAAATCAGATTATTACCAGCAGATCCTTTGTCAAATTCATCCATAATAGTTTGAGTCCAAGTGCGAACAGATGAAGCAAACCCCTCTCCATTGTTTAGTGATTGTTCCAGTTTAGTCTTAAAATCATCTAGAGCTTTAGAGTGTATATGCTCTAGCAATGTTGTATAAGCAGGGTACACAAGCTGAAAAGTTGACACCAATAAAAAAAAACATTACCAGAGTTTTATGTACAAACAAAGCCTTCAGAAGTCCTTAAGAGTAATACTTCAGTTCAGTATTCAGCAGTTTTAGGATTTAGTGTTTTGTGCAGGGTTGTATGAAAATATAGGAAGTGGGATAATATTGTAGCTTTAAATGGATCAATTATTGTAGTAAACAATGTTTGAATATTCATAAAGATTATTAGGTACAACTAAAGTAGAAAAATGTTTAAGAGCTCAAATCATTTTATATTGTTATGATTACAGAAATAAGAATTATATCGTTATACTTACATATATTTATGATCAGACATATCAATATCATATCTATATCATAGTGACATTTACTATTTATCCTAGTATCATAATTTTATCATTAGAGAATATCAAGCTTCCACTATATATTGTATTGAAAAGTCAATATAACTAAATCACTAGTGTTGTTACATAGCACACGGTTTCAGCTCAATACTTCTTTTTCTTATAGTTTAACACAATATCAGAGCCTCTTGAAAACCATGTTAGCTCAGTGGATCCACTATCTCGACTTCCCTGCCAGCACATGAGGATTATCTACCCCTCACCCAAGTCACTTCCTCCATGTGACCACACATTCGCTATCTAGGCTCCATCAGAGTTGATTTGGTGGTTCAACCTTATTTCCTCTCTCCAATTATTTTAATTCTCTTTTTTCAAATTCTGAAAATTGCCTTCAAGCAAGTACTCTGCATCTAGCATAGGTTCTCCAATCTTTTCTAACCATATTGTTAGTATTGGGAAGATGGATGGATCTAACTATTCCACTTGGGCTAAACCAGGTTACGGCTCAGTGGGTTGGGTCATCCCATCTAACTACCACAGTTGAATCCAACCCGGTAAATGAACACAAACAATGGACACACCACAGCCACACCTATAATGTTTGCCAAGACCTCTTGGCACCGTCTGCTTATCTTGGGAAGATTTATGTACCAAACAAGATTTAAATGAGTTCCTAACACGATTTAAATATGTAAAGCAGGAACTTGAGAACCGATATACATTTTTTATGACAGATTTTTATGGCTATCCTCAAGAGTAAGTTGATACGTCATTAGATTCTAGGATCACCAATAATCCATACTGTGACTTTTGTCTCATCAAAATAAATATACATGGAGATGTGTACCTCTTTAGTTTAGGACACTTCTATATTTTCCTTACAGAACACTAGTTTTGGGTGCTTTTGCAGAAGTTTAAAACGTGAGCAATGTTACCACAATGACCATACCTGTTAGGTTTCTGAGTAGGAAACCTAATTAACCACGATCACAGTAGGCAGAAAAGATAATGAAAGAATGAATTTCTCTTATTAATGGTAATAGAATTCTCTAAACAAGGATAGTTGGGAGCATAACCTCCCTCACAGGACTCTAGCCGCCTGTTAACAAACTCAATAATCAAAAGCATGACCCTAACAATAGAATTTGACTCTATTTATATTAAATATTTTCCTAGAATATAGCTCTATTTACTATAAATATCTTATACCGAATGTTTCCCTAGAACATAGCTCTATTTACTATAATTATTTTATACCGAATATTTTCCTATGATATAGCTCTATTTATTATAATTATCTTATACCAAATATTTCCCTATGATATAGCTCTATTTACTATAATTACTTCCTGCCCATCCTAACTGCTACAACAGTTAGGATAGTAACTCTTCAATCGATTAGCTCCAGTTCTTCATCTCTTTCCATCGAACGACTCCAATTATTCACCTCTTTCCACCGTTCGGTTCCCTTCTTCTCCCTCACCGTCTTCCACCGTTCGGTTTCCTTCTTTTTCTCCCTCACCGCCTTCCACCGTTTGGTGTCCTTCTTCTTCTCTCATATACTTTCTTCTTCTCTCATATACTTTCTTCTTCTCTCGTATACCTTCCAACCCCTAACATTATCTATTACCTTATATCCTATCAATACCATTCATAGGTGTTGGAGGCTGTATGCAAAACCTCCTTGGGTGAGCAATATTGCTTAGGCATATACTACTAAGTCACCTGTTGCTCTTGCATTGCCAGCTAACCAGCGATGTATGATTCCAGAAACATAAGTGGGTTTTCTCCAATGGTATGAAAATCACGAAATTGCTAGTAGCATTGCTTTGGTGGACACACACAGGTAAATCATCTACTTGTCTCTCTCAATCTCATTCCCTAGGTCCTTGGGTCATTGACTTTGGTGCAACCAATATGTTTGGTAACCATTCTCTTTTCTCTTCCCTTATCACTATTGACAATTTGTCCTCCATTACCATTATTAATGGTTCACAAACACAAGCATGTGGCATTGGCACCAACCCCCTTCCATCTCTTACTGTTGACTATGTTCTATATGTACCTAACTATCCATTTAATTTACTTTTTGTCACCCAGCTAACCAAACCCCATGACATTACCTTCAATTTAATTAAAAATATTGTTTGCTCATAGGATTAAATATCAAAACAGATGATTGTCATCCACTGTTCCCCAGAGATGATTCATGCCTAATGAATACATCACCGGTTGACCAAATTGCAGAAGATGGTGTCAATAATCATCAGTCCTTTTCTAATAGAACTAATAAATGAGTTTCTTCTCTTTTCTCCTTAGTTCACTCCGATATTTGGAGACCTTCTTGTACTATTACTCCTTTTGGTTTTAAAGATTTAGTTTCATTTATTTGTCACTATTCTAGATGTACTTAAATTTGGCTAATGAAAAATCGATCAAAGTTGTTTTCTAATTACAGTGAAATCAAAACATAATTTACTACATCAAAATTCTTTTAAAATAAGAAACAAATAGCAAAAGCACAGCCAGCAGCCTTACATCCAAAGCCTTCGATTCCAATTGCTTTCGTTTTGCATTTCTCACAGATTCTTCAAAGAAAATTGCCTCTTCATCATATCTGTTGAAAACAAGATATTATCAACATATAAAACGAAAGATTGGAATCTTAGGACACAATTGAATTATCTAAAAAGATGGAAAGCTAACTAACAGCCCCCACGAGTTGCACAGGTGAATAAAACATGTTTAAAGAATTGCATATTTCTTGAAACTTTCAATTTACAAATACAATTTTGATAAATTGAATTTTCTTTTAAAATGTTGATAAATTAAAAGATAAATAATACTGGGAGAAAGGAATTGAAAGAATGAAGATATTTTATTATCTTATTTCAACGGTTCAAATGAAAGAAAAATCAACCGTAAGTGTTGTTATTAAAAGAAAATTTATCAAATTAAAGTCTAGAGCAAGAAAAAATTGGTTATGCATATAAGATTTATTCTTATGCATATATTCATAATACATACATACATACATACTTACATACATACATACATACTTACATACATACATTCATACATACATACATACATACATACATATATATATATATATATATATATATATGTATATATATATATATATATATGTATGTATATGTATAAGATTAAATATTTAAGCATGAAAAACTAACTGGAATAGATATATCTGTAATCACTGAACGTAGATTTTTCTTGAACTTAAATTGAAATTCTACCAGCATCTGGAACTTACTGTGAAAGGCTGGCATCAATAATGGAGCTCAGCTTTTCCCCAAAACCTCGTACTGGACCTAATTGAACAGCTTCTTCCAATTCCAGCCAACCCTAAGCCAAATTCATTCATGAGATTATTTACTCTATAAATAGCTGAAGCAACTCCCGGTAGAAAGGAAATGGATAAGCACCTTGTCAGACTGTAGTTGGTTAAGTTTTTCATTAGCAATTTCTTCACAACGCACAGTGGCAACCATTACCTGTTAAATAAAATGGCAAATAGATAAAAGAAAATAAATAAATAAAAAAAATTGTTTCATCCCATCCTAAAAATAAGCTAATAGGAAACCTTGTGAGCTGGAAGATCAAGATCCTTGTTTTCTCGTATGACTTTCCATATTTGCTGCGCACTAATAGAAAATGCAGAAGCAGGCACAACACCACGCCGATCACCAGCCAAACCTCCAGGTGCTATAGAATGAAAGAAACGTTGCCGTAATAGAGCAACCTGTATGAATAAGTGTAACTCTATGATCCACATCATATCCAGGTATAATTACAGTTGTAAAAGAAGCTTATTATACTACACTCTACAGCCGAGACAAGGAAAGAACTCAAAATGGAAAGGTTTCAAGTACAAAAGTTTTAAAATCTTCATTACTTGCTAAAACACTCATGCAGAAAACTATCAATTTAACCAAGTCTAAAATCAAATGAATTTTAGAAATTATTAATCACTCCAGAACAGGGGAAAAAGTATCCTAGCACAAATTCCAAAAGTTGATGCATTGTCTATTGAAAGTGTACGTGTACCTCCTCGTTGAACTTATCCTCCTTGTCCTCATAACTTGACAAAGCAGTAACTTCCACCTTCATTTGAAGATTCATTAATCATATACAATAATATACACACAAACAGTTCACACGTGCAAAAGGGAGATAGATAGAACTTACATTGAAAAATTCACTTAGAGGAGTATGTTGATGGGCTTGGGGTTTTCTAACACTATCCCAAATCTGAGGATTTCACATCAAGGTAAGCAGTGATGATGAAGAAAAACAAGAAACCACAAGAATAAAAGTCAGAAATTAAAAGGGAAACACACCTTCTGAATATCTTCTCTTAAAATAGGCTCCAAATGTTCAAGTGGTGTCTGCATAGACAGTCACAAACATGAAAAACATTGAATAGTAAAATACTACAAAAAGGGTGCGTTCTCAAAAAAGGACCCATGATTCTATACCTTTGTTTTATCACGAATAACAAAAAGCAATGTCGTTTTCCGGGGACTGAATAACCGCATCATGACCTACAAATACAAGAAGGACCAAAGTGTCAAATCTCAAATATTGAATACCCAACCAAAGGTAAATCCATGGCTAAAAACTACCTGAAAAACTGTTTTCAAAAGAGGTTTATTGGCTGCTTGTTCTCGACCAATGTCATGACACCACCTGTGAATAAAACAAAAAACATAAAAAGTTGTCCAAAGTGGATTGAATGTTTGCACAAGTTTTACTGTATGCTCCCATAAACCATGAAACAGAGTTCTTTTTTACTTTCTGATTAAATCCAATTACTGATCTGATTCCAAAGAAAATACAGAAACAAAAAAAGAATTGATAGGATTCAGCTACAGAAAACGAAAAAAGGTTACGCATACCATCTTTTGCACCAGCACATATTATAATTCATTGTATACTCACTGACATACAATGTGAATGATCCTAATTACTAAGTGTCAGGTGGACAATTAGCAAGGTTATCTTAAAACACAAGTTACTAGAACGAAAATGAAATACACCAAGTTAGACAGAAAGATTTGCAATTGCACCTAGACTTCAGTTAAGTAATGCAGCATGTACGGACTGCACAAACATATTGGATGTGCATTTAAGAAATTTTAAATAGCCAAGCTTAATACCTTACTTCAATCATTTCCCCAGAATTTGATTCATTCAGCTATTTATAAAGCAATAATTTAGAGCTAAAAACTTACATGTTTATCAGAACAATATCTGATACAGCCAAAGCAAAAAGAGCACTCTGTTTCTCGAAAGCAGTGTCATCCTGAGAGTGAGTTTTGATTCACATAAAAAAGACACAGAACAGGAATATTTGTCAGTAAAAATGAAGCTACAACTTGTTTTACGAGGCACTGATAGCATACAATTCAAAATATCAACTAAAGATATGGTCAGGGCGATTTGATGTTTATTCAAGGAATTTTCATTTATAAAAAGAACGGTAAAGGGAAGCATCTCGCGAGACCATTAAAGTAGAATTCATTTTCTAACTAGGTTTGTCAAAAAATAACCTTTGACCGTTGGTTGAACGAAAAGGAAATTACAAAAATGAATTTGAAAGAAAACATTGCAGCAGAACCAAAGTCAACAGCAAGCACAGGTTGAGAAAGTATAGTATTTTCGTAGTATATAATATCAGGTCACTCTTATCAGATGCTCTAAAGGCGGCGGCCTAAAATGACTAATAAATCAAACTCGTGTGATCATTACAGGTTTTATACAGACAAAAAACGACTTGTGTAGAAAATAACAATAAGAATAGTCCTATCGCCCTAGGTGATTGAAATAACAGAAAATGAAAAGAAAAGAAAAAATAACACGGAATTTATTACCTCGCCCCTCTCCCTTCCATCAGTACCCTCCAAATCCATAGCAATTGTGGCTGGCTCAATCCCAACACATTTGGCAATCCAAATGCCCTTGGTCGTTTGAGATCTACAACAATATGATACTCAATTAGATGCTCGCCATAAACTATAACATAACAGGCAGCAAGAATGTCAGAGACATTCAGTTTTAGCCACCCAAAACAACAGCTCAGTAATTTCAGAACCAAACCTCCCCCTGAAAGCATCCATCTCCCTGAAACTTGTGTGGAAAAGATGATTCATTAACGTGCTCTTTCCTGCACACAAGAAAAACATAACATTAACTCACACAAGTTCACGAGAGAGAGAGAGAGAGAGAGAGAGAGAGAGAGAGAGTCTGAAGCTAAAAAGAAACTGCACTCGATTGATAGCCAAAACCGGTTAAAACTACAAAAATCAGAAACGGACATGCATGGCAATAGCAACTCCAATAATAAAAATTATTTACATTTTTTCGCTACAACTATATAACATATTCTCTTTCTCCTAATCCATGAATGCATCACATCTCAGCCTCACTTTCAAGTTCCAAAACGAGCTACGTCAATCAATCGTCAAATTAAATAAACCTAATCACTAACTACAAAACTCCACTTCAGAGCAGACATAGACTTATAAATCACGCTACGATAAACCGATCCAGGCTCAAGAACGACAAAAGAACTACAGCAGAAGTTCAACGGAAGTAAATCAAAACTTCAGAACGAGCAAAGGGAAGGATCGAGACGCACCGCTACTCTGCGGTCCCATGATGGCGACGACGGCGTAGGAGAGGCCACAGGAGGCGAGGTTGACAGTCTTGATGAAGTTGTCGAGGCCGGCGACGTTGAACTCGCCGTCTCCGTCGATGAGTTGCGTGGAGCAGGAACCGTCGTTGGCCATGCCTCGCCGGAGAGCTGAAGTGAAGAGAAATCGGAGAATTGACGAACAGATTGCTTTGGATCTCTGATTCGCTCCGTTTTGCTTTCAGTGAAGATTCTTTGATTGCTGTGCGGGCTTGCTACTAACACTGCATTTGCCTAAAGAGGGAAAAGGAACGAAGAGAAGAAACACAAGTCTTGTTGGTTTCTGTTTGACGTGAGTCCAATGACACGTGCCACTCGCATCCAATCAGCTACCTAATCATTTTCGCTTTTTTATCAAATTTTAAATTAATCAAATAAAAACTGTTCATAGCCTTCTCTCTCACTCATAACCTTAAATCTAACTTCTAAAATTTAGTAAATTAAAAATATAGATATTGAATGCGTCTCGTGTTATCTCTGATCCATGAATGTTAATTAGTATTAATTTTATGCAATGTATGACTTGATACGTCCTCTACTCCGTAGCTAAGCTGGATTTATCTATTAAAGTGCTTAATTCACTTGGCTATTTTAAAATAGTACTCCTCTTCTTGCACGTTTTGTTCCCGTGATTTTCAGGAAGATGACTGGATGAATTTAAAGAATAAAGTGTATTGTTGTGTTCTTTGAAAATAATAAAAGATAGATTTGAAAATAAAATTTATAAAAATTAATGAAAAAATTGACTGATATGATAAATTAAAAAAATAATAAATAAAGAATAAAAATTATTAAATTATTAAATTATCCTTAAATACAACAATAATATAAAATTATATTTATGAATAATGATTTGAAAATCATGTTTTTTATATATAAATGATTTGAAATACTGCAATTAAAAAGTAAACAATACAATATGTTTTGGTAGAACACTAAGATGATTTTTTATTAATTAAAAATATTTATTTTAAAAACTACTATTCAATAATTTTTTGAAATTATTATCAATTTTATAAATATTCTTAAATCTCGCAAAACAATTTTTTAAAACCCAGATTCATCTCAAAACTGGTTTAAAAAATAAAAGTAATCTAACACATTAATTTTATATATATATGAGTGTGTGTGTGTGTGTGTTGTATTTTTTTTTTTATATTTCTAGATTGTATAAGATGCTTAATCAATTCTCTAAATTCAATAACGAGATATTTTTAACTTAATCACCTTTCTTGATTGTCTTTTCTAGTGATGGTAAACATTTATTTACATAAGATTTGGTTGTTCTATAATTAATTCAAATTACACGTTATAAAACTACCACTATTCCAAATTTTTAAATGGAAGTTAATAAATATAATTGATCATGGTAGTTAATCAAAGACAGTAGAAAAAAAAAGTTAGTTGGTACATAGCAAACATATCAACATAATAAATGTGGCAAAAACTATGAAACAAACTCACGGAACAATTTTCAAAACTCGGTCCTTCATGTAGTATAAATGAGTGAAATCGTTTCCATGCACAAAAAGACTACATTCCCATATAACAAGCTACCAGCATGGAATCGATTCCAACAAATCTAAAACTATTCCCTTACCTGCATCCATGGTTTTTGAGTGTCACCGTGAAACCTCCTTGGTCACCGTTTCGTTGCACAATCCAATCTACCTTTCAATAAGCGAGGTTAGTTTTGTAAAAGCACGTATTACATCCACAAATCTCCTCGAATAAGCGGGATACCATAAGTTTATAATCCCGCTAATTCGCTCTCTCCATTCCTTGCAAATCCGTTTAAAAGAACACAAATTATCATCACATTTAATATATGTGAATAGTAAATTATTTCTAGAGCCTAAATAATAAAAATAAAATTATTTCTAGAGTTAATTAAATCTTTCTCAAAATTGTTAAACATGTGCTGTTTCATCTTTTCTTATATTCCTCTTTCTTCTTTTTGTCATTTTTCAATGTCTTTTCTTTATTATTCTTCCATTCATTCTTCCTCTTCTCTTTTTTTATTGTTTTAATTCTAATTAGTGAGTAGATGAGTGTCAATGAGATGGATTTAAGGATGTATCTGTGTAAGATTTACTACTCCCATTTTGAAGTAAACAAAAATTGTATTCAAGTATAATTTTTTTGTCTTATTATTATTTTCATTGGATAATGGATACAGTTATGTTTGTTTTTTACTATTTTAAATATTAACTAAATTTGTATTTAGCAAAAAAAAAACAACAACAAAGTAACGCATAATATTATTAATGATTTAATGTTAAAATATACAATATTTACAATTTTATATACCAAACATTAATAAAGAAAATTACAGTTAATTGCGTAAATATTAAATAAAAGATCAAATAATAATTGAATATCAGACAAGTAATTATAGACAAAATATTAATTGTGTACATTTAATGAAATTCAGTTTTCATAACGTGACATACAATATGTTCGAACAAAATCATACAGATATATTAGAGATTTATGTATACTTACTACTGTATGGATCGAAGTGTTGAGAATGAATAAAATAAATAGACAGAAAAAAGGTTGTCCGGAAGAAAAAAAACTAATAATCAAAGTAGGACCAACGTACCTCAGTGGTAATAGTTAATTTAATCCTCAGAGTATGTTAAAAGAGAGTGAATTCCTTAACTTTTGTTTTAAAAAACTTTCTGTTCTAATGATTCTTCTACTGTAAAAATGATTAGTCATCGATCATCGATGTTACGTACGCAGAAAAATATATAATATAAGTAGGTCAAAATAGTCAATGACATTAGTCTGGTCAAAAGTTTTTAAAAAACTACTTATATAAAATGACAAATTTTAAGTAATTGAAAGAGTTCTTCATTTATCTTGTTTAAATAATAATAGTAATAATAAACATATTGGACTCTTTTTTCTATAATATTTACGTGTATCATGTACTTGCAAATATTTTGAAAAGTTTCGGTGTGTGTGTGTGTATATATATTAAATTTGTGTGACTATTCTTAACTGTAAAGTTATAACTCGTGATTATCCATTTTTGCTATATTTGTCTCTTTTTAGTCAAAAATTCCAAATTTGAATAGTAAAACAATAAACTTTTCTCGTTTTTTTAGTATTTTAACTATAGTTATTTTTTTTCTATTCCCAATTTCACCTTCAAACTTACTTCATTTAAAAAATGATTATATCGTTGAGTAAAAGAATTGTCAATAATAATTGTTCACTTATTACAAAGTTAGACTATAGTTTCTAATTGAGAGTAACTAAATTATGTACAGCAAAATTTATATTTAAATAAGTCGTGATGAGAGGTAAGAGAAGTTATTCAAATTATAATAATTGCTTATTTTGTGAATTATCTTTCATTCTAATTTTCTCTGACAATCGGTGATAAGAGAAGATAATTGAGTTATAATAATTATATAATTTTTATAAATTAATTTTGATGACAGGAAAATTTATAAAGTAGATAAAATATTTGAATTATAATTACATGTTTTATGTTTTTAATGCATAAATGATTTATTATTAAATATTTGAATTTAGTGAGTTGATAGTAAAAAAAAAGACAAACTTATCTAGTTTGAATACTATATTTACATTAAATAATATTATGAAAAATATTTTATAGATATTGGATGAAGATTTAATAATTAATGATTGTAAGGAAGCTAAAAATATTCAATGCTACATATTTAGATTTATTTAATATGTTCTAATATATTTGATATATCTATACTTTCATATATCTCGTTCTCTTAATCAGTATTTAATGAATTATCCTAGTGTAAATTTGATTATTATTACATATTATAATATTTTTTATTTATTGTGTAAAAGTATTTCCATTATCAATGTTATGAATTTTTTTAATAAAAATTGTGATAGCAGAGTTTCTTTTGAGTCATCCTCATGAGTTAATTGAATGAGATATGAGATATTATAATGTATATGATCTCGATAAAACTCTATATTTTTGTTTTTAATTACTGGATGGAGTTAAAAATTTTACAGAGTTCATAAAACATATTTATTTAATTTGACCGTTGTGATTAATAATTATAGTGGTTAAAAAATAAATTTCACAATTGAGAGAAATTTCAATGTCATTTTGTTTATGTTTGTTTTTAAATTATTTAGCCACTAAAAGGGCACAAGAGCACGCTATTGAAAAAACTTGAGAGAACCTCAAGAAAAAGTATTTCACCTCTTGGAATAAATTATTTAGCTGACGCACTAAATTCCATTTCACTTTATTTTCCTACACGTCTATAACCAAATTTCAGAAACTGAAATAAAACCCCAGCAACAACAGAATAATATGAAAATGGGACATGTGAGTGACCTGAACAAGATAGTAAAAGATTCCAAGGAATCTTGATTGAACGTCGACGGGAGACCCGATCTTGTGAAGGAAATGAACTCGTTCATCATGACAATTTCCAACTCCTGGCGCCCCACCCGATCGGGTTCCGGCCAGGTGTTGTCGTCCTCTTCATGATTTCGCTCTACGCGATTATACGACGGCACTCACATAAAACGGCGGGAGTGAGGCACACCTCCTTGCGGATTATGATATCGATTTTGTAGTTGGAGTTGCTGGCGTAACGGAGCTTGTCGTCGGGTCTGAACTTAAATTCAAGAAACTCGTAGCCGAACTTCCCCTTGTGCCCCACGTAATATCTCAGGTAGAATTCCCCTTCTCCGAATTCCCCTTCTCCTCTTCGCTCCCCATTTTTCAGATTACAAACTCCAACTTCTTCTTTTCTCTTCCCTGCTATGCTCCGTTCTGTTTTCCTTTCACAACGGAACAATTACGAATGTGCCAAGATTTAAATTCTTTGAATGAAAAGAAAATGTGCCCAGATTTAAATTCTTTGAAAGAAAAGAAAATGTGCCAAGATTTAAACTCTTTGAAAGAAAAGAAAATGTTGAGACTTTTGATAAGTTTATTTAAGAAAAGAAAATGAAGATAAAAAAGAACTTATGTGTGAGATATTTTTAAATATTTGTTTATAAAATACGTTTTGATTTAGTTCGACTCAGTTTGGTTCGGTTCAGTTCGGACTGGTTCGGTTCGGCTTGACTCGGGCCAGCTTGGTTAGGTTCGGCTCGGCTCGAATCGGTGTGACTCGGTTCAGTTCGGCTTGGCTAGACTTGATTTCGTTCGGTTTGGCCCGTCACGACTTGATCCGGTTCGGCTTGCTAAGGCTCAGCTCAATTTGTTTGGTTCGGTTTGGTTTGGTTTGGTTTGGTTCAGCTCAGTTCGGCTCTGCCAGACCTGGCCCAAAACAACTTTATTTTGCTAAGTTCAGCTCTGCTCGACTCGGCTTGGCATGGGGCTAAGCTCGACTCGACTTTGATTGGCTCCAATGGATTCGGTTAAGCTCGATTTGGTTTGGTTTGGTTCATTTCGGTTCGATTTGGTGTGGTTCTGTTTGGTTAAGTTTGGCTTAGTCCAGTCAAGTTCGGTTCGGCTCGGTCCAGTTAAGTTTAGTTCGGTCCGACTCAATTTGGTTTGGCTTAGTTAGTTAGGTCCGGTCTAGTTCGATTTGGGTTGGTTTGGTTTCGTTCGGTCTGATTTGGTTCGGTTTCGTTCGGTCTGATCCGGTTCGGTTTCCTTCGGTCTGGTCCGTTCCGATTCGGTTCAGTTCAGTCTGGTCCGATTTGGTTCAATTTGGTCCGGTCCGGTTTGGTTTGGTTAGATTTGGTTATGTTTGGTTCGTTGCGGTTCGGTTTGGTTTGATTCGGTTTGGCCTGGTCCGGTCTGGTTCGGTTTGGTTTGGCCCGGTTCAGTTCGGTTCGGTTCAACTCGATTCAGTCTGGTTCGGTTCAATCTGGTTTGGTTTGGTTTGGTTCGGTCTAGTCTAGTTTAGTTTATTTCTGTTTGGTTTGGTTTGGTTCGGTTCAGTCGTGTCTGGTTCGACTTGGCTTGGTTCGTTTCGGTCTCATTCAGTTTGGTTTGTTTTGGTTTAGTTCGGTCCTACTCGGCTCGGTTCGGCTCTGGTCAGCTTGACTCAGCTTGGTCGGCTCGGCTCAACTAGGTTCAATTTGGTTTGGTTCGTTTCGGTATGGTTGAGTTTGATTTGGTTTGGTTCAGTTCATTCTAGTTATGTTCAGTTCGGTTCGATCTGGATCGATTCGGTTTGATCTAGTCTGGTCTAGTTCGGTTTGGTCCAGATCGATTCTTTTCGGTTTGGAATTGTTTGGTTCAGTGGTCTGGTTTAGTGTGGTCCAATTTGGTTCGGTTCGACCAGGTCTATTTCGGTTCTATTTGGTCTAGTTTGGTTTGGTTTGGTTCAGTTTGTTTGGTTGGGTTTGGTTCAGTTCGATCCTGCTCGGTTCGGTGAGGCTCAGCTCGACTGGGCTTGGCTAGCTCGCCCTTGGCTCGGGCTCAGTTCAATTTGGCTTGATTTAGTTTGGTTCGATTCAGTTCAGTTTGACTAAATTCGGTTTGACTCAACTTAATTCGGTTTGACTCAATTAGGTTCGATTTGATATAGTTCACACTATTATTATCACGTAACACTACTACGTAAGTTTGAGACGTGACAATTTTTTTAAAACATTTTAAAAAATAAAGAAAAATAATTTAAAAAATTCAAAAAAAATCACAAACTAACTATATTTCAATTTTTCAAAATTAAAAACTCAATTTAAAAAAAAAATTATTTAAGAAAAATCATGAAAAATAAAGACCATCACCTTGTTAAACCAAATAAATTTAACACTTAATCAAATTTAAAAATCTAAAAAAAAAAGTTTTCGTGTTTCATCTCCTTCGCCTTCTCCAGGATGAAAGGCAGTAGCAGTCCACCACTATTTTCTTGTGCTTATTGGGGAAGCTGAGGTCGAAGAACTGCTTTTGGGATCTAAAAGAAATGTTGTCGGTGGTGTGGTGGTTGGGGTTGTTCTTCTCGGACTCGACACAGATGAATCTCCACTTGAAGCAGTCCACCACCTTCTCACCCTTCTCTAAGCGAATGGTTAATTTCTTCTCCTTGGGACTCCTTGGGCCGCTTGAGAGCACCGTAGTACAGCCAAAGCATGAGCTCAACAGTGCCACCAGATAAGGCAGTGCGGGAAACTTTCAGTGATTTTTTTTTTCCTGTAAATTTAGCAGTCACATTGATTATGGTACACTAAAACTTATTGAAAGGAAATTGTAAGAAACGAATCCCTTAATTATGTGGATGTTACACTGTGTTCATATACTTACAGGACCATGAAGGAGAAGACGTTCCCTGCACATCAAAAGGTTAAATTCTTGGATTTTGGAAAAAGAACGAGGTTCGTCAAAATTTATTATAGTAAATTAAGCAACAGTTAAAACACATTGCGTTAAAGAAAATGCTACATGTAATTAAAATTACTAGAGAAGGGTTATTGTTAATTATGAAAATGATACACAGAGATACTGAAAAGGGAAATGATGAAGAAAATGACAAAGAAGTGAAATTCAATTTTTTTTATCCGATTAAGTGGATTTGTTTTTTTCGAATTATGTATGAATTTTTTGCACACTATTATTGCTTGCATTTGCATACAATTAGCAGAGGAGGTTTGTTAATTTGGCTTTGAAAGTATATAAATAAAAGTAGGGATAAAAATAAACCTTAAGGTACAAGCAACTAATTTATGGATACAACAATTTTATCTTAAAATAAAACAAAATCACAGATATTACTAAGCTAATGTGTATTGATCTTGATATTAGCAAAGAAATGGGAGTGTCCTAGAATCAAGCTTACTTGGCACCGTGTTATTAATGTGAGAAGGGATTCAGGGGAACTAATATCCATGTATGACAATGATGCACTAGTTAAATTGTTTAGAGTTTAAGATTTAGAGTTAAATTGTTTAGAGTTTAAGATTTAGAGTTTTAAGGTTTAGAGTTTTAAGGTTTAGGATTTACGGTTTAGGATTTACGTGGTGACCCTTTGCTCAACATATTATGTTGTTTAAAATCACGTGTTCTACTTTTAGTTGCTTTCACATAAAATAATTTTTACAATTCTGATAAAAATTTCAATGTCACTTTGATTATATTTGTTTTAAAACCACTTGTTTGATCTAAAACTTACACACAAATATTTTGTTAACTTGATCGTCGAGTTTTTTTATTATAAATATGTATTTATAGAAATCGATTTCACAAGTATTATTCTATTTCTTGAATTGTTTTAGTAAAACATTGATTTTCATTTATTTAATCGTTAGATCAAATTTGAATTTTGGAGATATTTCATGAAGTATTTTGATTGTTGTGTTTGATAATCAGAAGCATGTAGTCAAATAAATGATTTTTATATTTATTATAGAAATTTAAATGTCATTCTCTTTACGTTGTTTTATACCTAGTAAAACTTTGTTTTATATTTTTTTTAACTGTTTGATTAGATTGAAATTTTTATACGTAATACATGATATTCTACTTTAATTGTTAAAATTGTCAATTAGAGGTCTTTTGGTTGAAAATATATATATCTTGTAACCTTAAGAAAAATTTGATCGAAACTTAAACGACGAATTTTTGTTATAAAAATCGTGATAAAATAAATTGTTATATAATATCGTGAATTGTTGTAACCTGTGAACGAGTGTAAACTCAAGAAAAAGAGGAAAAATGGTGTGAAAAGTCTAATTATTTAAATTATAAAAGAAAAAAACTAAATGTAATTAATTATTAATTATAAATAAACATTTAAAAATATACGTTTCATGTTCCATAAAAACAATTAATCTATTCTAATTGATGATGATTGAAGTTTTTAAATATTTTTACATGGTTTTATTTTAATAACTTTTTTACATACTAACTAATTTTAAGCTAGTATTTTCTACTTTAAAAATACAAATATATCCACATTATTTATGACATTGTTTGAGTAAAATCAAATAAGTGGACCACAAAACGAATGCTAACATTTCAATTATGGATGTTAACAATAATGCAAGAAAACTTATGATAAATAAAAGGGGAGGGGAAGGAAAAATTGGAGAAGTGGGCATAGTAGCCAAATCTACCGCTTGCAACCCCAACGACCCCGCAAGAGCAAACCCCGGCGACCTCACGAACGGCCGACCAACTGGAACCACCACGATTCCAACTCTGGCAAGTCTTTGCAGCGACTGTGGCTCTGCATCATTGAAAAGTTCTCTTGCTCTTATCGGTAAATTCTCTTCCTCTGTTTTGCTTTACGTGCTGAAAAATGTCTTGCTGCTGTTTTGTGATTTATGGAGTTGAAATTAATCAGCATTAGTCTTGTTCTTTCAGTAGTGGAAGCTTGCACCAATTTCAGTTTGTAATCTGAATCATCTACTGAAATATAATTTGAAATGCTGTTAAAGATACACCATCAGGACAACTACGATGGGAAATGCTTGATTTATTGGACATTTGAAATGCATTTTAGGATTATATTTCTTTTGTTTCTAAGTAGAATTTTGCGGCGACTGCTATTCTTGATTATCAAGGTTCGTTTTAATACGTGGACTATATGGATAAGTAATTTATTGAGTGGGTTTATGTGAATGCCGCCTAAATGGGTGTATGCTGAACCGCATACCCAGCTCCATTTTCATTTTGGAGAGAATTCATTGTTGAAAATAGATAAAATAGTTGGCCGTTAATTTGTAGAAAATGGGATAAAATTAAAGGTTGTTTTGTGTATGTGATGCTGAGCAGTTAAAGCATAATATTTGTAATATTAAATGTTTATTGAAGAAGGATAAAACAAATTCACCAAATGCGTACACCAATTAGGGATTTCCGCATTAACTAATTTGTTGTGTCAAGGATATATGTGTCAAGGATACATCTTATCATTTGTTAAAACGCATTTGTGATTACTAGCTTACATGTTTTTTTAAGAGTAATTCTCAGCCAACTTTAACAAAAGATGCAGGACTCCCAAGAGCCAAGACATGAATTTTGGGTGGGTCAACGAGTGCGTGCATTGGGTGATCCTCAACGAATTGGTACAGTTAAGTATGTGGGACCTATAGAAGGCTATTCAGACACTTGGGTTGGAGTTGACTGGGACAACGGAGAAGGCAAACATGATGGATCCATGAATGGTGTCCGCTACTTCCATGCTAAATCAGATAGATCAGGGTCATTTGTTCGTCCCCACAATCTAAACCAAGGGATTTCATTGCTTGAAGCTCTTGAAAGTCGATATAAAAGTGACTCTACAAAAGATGAAGAGGGTATATCTCAGGCTTAAATTCATTTGTGTCTAAAACATTTATATTTAGGGGCCATGAATAAGGGAAAAAATGTTTCATTTTAAATTTTGGTACAACAGAAAAGAAGTCAACTCTATTGTAGTTGAGCTGTTTTCTTTACCGTTGTTACCAAATTGTTACTGTAGTTGTTTGGTTTTGTTGTTTTCATTCTTCGAGGTTGCAGTTGGGGTGAAGGGGGAAAAGGGAGGGGGGTGGAAGGTTTCTTTTGTTCCACATGTCTTGAATAGGTGAGTATAGGTTGGAGGATAACATTTAATTTTAATGCTAATTTCTATTAAAAAACTCTACTACAACTTGTTTCCACATTGGTTGCATGGTGCAGGATTTAGTTAGTACAATTTTTGTAATTATATTTTATTATTATAAATTCTCTAAATATGTGGTAGAGAAAATCATCTAAGACATGTACAACTGACAAATTATGAATTTTGAACTCCATAATATTCCTGCCTATTGATATATCTATTTCCAGATTGTTAGAAATTGATTTGGTACGAAGCCCTGAGACCATTTTTGTGTTCTTTTAGTAATATTTTTTCTTTCTTTCAGGTTAAGAACTGAGAAGGTGTTCACAATGTTTTTGAAAATTTACCCCCATCCATTCTAAAATATTTTTTTACATTCTAGTCTGTCTTCTGTACATCTTTTTTCTGTATGCATACACTGACAAAACCTGGAAAATAAAATGTATTTTTTCTTTGTTTTGAGCAGATGAAATGTATGTCCTTTCAACAAGCAACCAGCGAGTATCTGTTCAACTTTTGGGTAAAGATCAAATTCAAGATAAGCTAAGAAGATTTGAGGAATTAACTAGTGTATCATTGTCATACATGGGCATTAGTTCCCCTGGAATCCCTTCTCACATTAATAACACGGTGCCAAGTAAGCTTGATTCTAGGACACTCCCATTTCTTTGCTAATATCAAGATCAATACACATTGGCTTAGTAATATCAGTGATTTTGTTTTATTTTAAGATAAAATAGCTGTATCAATAAATTAATTGCTTGTACGTTAGGTTTTATTTTTGGTTAACCTGTTTCAAACTGGAGTTATAATTTGTAACTTTGATTATTTGATATCATTTTCTATCCTGTTGCATTTTCAATATAAATAATGAGTTCTGTTGCAATTTTCTCTCTTTGATATCTTCAGGAGCCTTGGACTTTAACCGCCTTTTATTTTTTGTTGATAGATATAAAAGAACTTGACCTGACTGGGAACTTGCTTTCAGAGTGGAAGGTATGTTCTGCAACCAGCTTTTGTCTAGCAATCAATCCCTGCTACTGTTGCAGCTTCTTATTAACTTCTTTTCAACATATCATGCAAGTCTTACCAATAACTTCTATGATTTGTGTTTCTGGTTCAACTTATTTTGAAGAAATAATAACTTTTTTTATTAGCTTCCTAATAGAACTTTTGAAGAGAAAAGTACAATTACTTCATAGAAAATAAGCTTTCTTTTGTGAAAACTGGATCTGTTTTTCTATTTCTAATTGCATTTTGGTTGAAATGTGTTTATTATGAATATCTCCTTTATATTTTAATATGAGATTACGATCACTAGGATTTATTAAATTCTACTACGTTTTCTTTTTGTATGATAATGGATTAATTGGTTTTAGCGTATTTGATTTTTGGTACAATGGTGCACTAATTTGATAATATTTCTACTACTGCAAACTACCAAGGCACTTCCTCACTCTTTGTTAAAATAGGTTCAGAGTAGGTCAAAGTAAGCTTTATTCTAAAGCTTTTTTGGATAGTACTCTTCTATTGTCATTGTATCATATAGATCTGCTGCATATTAACATGGTATCAAAACCATTGGTTATAGCCTAACCTAGCGAAATTTGATATTTGTTGGGTCTATTGTTCCACCCACTATCGGCCGGTATCGAACCACTCATTAATGTCTAATTCTACACTCGAGATGTATATATTTCAGCTCGAAGGGTGGGTGTTGGAAGTCCCATCTCTACTAGAGATAGGGCCAAATCACAACATATAATAAGTGGGTGTAAATTTTACCTTACAAGCCGATTTTGTGGGGTTGAATTAGACATAAAGTCCACTTCTTAACAAATGCCAAAGTTTCACCTTTCTCTCTCTCTAACTCTCACACACACATACATCCTACAATCCTTTTTCGATTTTCATCCAAAATTGTTGTGGTGTTATATATTTGTCCAAAAATGTATGGATTGTGATAATCAAATATGTTAAATATAGGGAAAGCAATATTCTGGTTTCAGTTGTGAGAAGAAACCAACAATCATGTATTATTAGGTATAAGCGTAATAATAAATGTCATGTTGGTATTTAAGGGATAAGTCAAGAGCAATAATGTATTGTTAGAATGTGATTGAAAATAACTTATTTTGCAATAGGATATTTTCTTAGAAAGTGAACTTTAAGCTTAACCTCACAAAACCAGTTTGGTAAGTGAGGTTTGCACTTAGTTATATACTATAATTTAGTCACATGTTTAGTCGATGTGAGATCTCCAACATCTCATCTTAAGCTCAGAAGTGGACATCTTGAGCATGAGACTAGATATTTGTAGGTGGTTTGATAGTGGATGACACAATAAGTCCAATAAACCTAGCTAGAATTGAAGTTTAAGCCTAACTCAATCTCACAAAACTAGTTTGGTAAGCTGAGGTTTGCACTAATTTATATATTCTAATTAAACACATTATAGTCAATTTGAGATCTCCAACATATTTGATAGTTGGTAGGGTGTGTAATTAGGCAAAGGGTGTTGTTATTTGCAGTTTGTGGACAGCATACTCTTTGTATAAGCCTGTATGAGACAACAAGCACATTGCTGTATTGCATGCCATTTATGTGCTCGGCGTTATATTTTATTGGTTTATCAGTTGCTCTTATGTCAACTATGGGAGTGTCTTAAGTGATTTCCCATTTGTTATGTGTCAAGGGATTGGACAACCTTGCTATATTTCTTTCTTCTTTTTTTCTAGTTACAAAGGATGTCTAGACGTTATGTAGGGGGAGGTGGAGGGGAAGTGAAGTTTAATGTGGAGACAAAAAGGTCTTAGTGGGACTTCAACATAGCAAGGCTAATGGACTACAGTATATTTCATTTTTTGTTTAATCTTCTTTCCTGAATTGTTATGTAGAAATCTTTTTAACTATAGTTCTTGCCCTTTTTTTATCCCTTTTCCACTGTTCATGTACGAGATCCCTTTTACTTAGTTTTTTTTTGGTCTACCATTTTGTTAGTGATTGATTGAGGGTACTTGCCATTTACTTTCCTTTCAATTGATCTCTTTGCAGGATGTTGGCACAATTTGTGAACAGTTGCCTGCTCTGAGGACAATCAATTTATCCAACAATTTAATGTCACCCTATAAAACCAATCTTCCAATACTGAAAATCATCCAAGTTCTGGTTGTAAATAATACTGGCGTAGATTGGGAACAGGTTCCTTCTATATCTTTTCTAATGTTTCTTTAATAAATTTTCTTGATGGTATAAATAGAAATTGCTAAATATTCCTTTTTAAACTGGGCAGGTTGAGTTGCTTAGACAATCGCTGTCAACAATTGAAGAGCTACATATAATGGGAAACAATATAAGCAGAATACTGGTATGTTATCTTTCGTTTGGTATGCTTGCCAATTATCTTAAAGCTGTAGGCTTAGAATCTTCCTCCAATTTGAGGACAGATTAAAACACATTGGAAACTTACACAATCTTTTAAGTACCCCGGAGCCTGAATTTCAATGTTCAGTTTGGGGCATCTGAAGAACTGCTCTCCTTCTCTCATATTTATTTACTATCTCAAGTGATTGCTTTAGAATGCAAGCTGGACATATTTAAGGAATAGTGTTGCGGATATAATCCAAACATTTCAATATTTCTCAGCCTTTATAATGGCTGTTTCACATTGAGATGTTTTTTTCTCTTATCTGGCTGACTGGCCAGTTCGATGTGCTACACTATTTCTGTTTTAGCATTAAAATATGGTGAACTTTTTTTTTTCGTATGGAGATAATTCCTTTTGTACGTATTAGGTTTTCCCTTTCGTGTTTAATTTTATGTTGCTCTTCAGTTCCTGGTCAACTTTTAAATATAAATTACTAGCATTCTAAAGCCTTCTAATTTTCCTTTTCTGTTCAGCCCGGGTCATCCTCTACGGTTCAGGGATTTGATTGTCTGCGGCTGTTGAATTTGGAAAACAACTGTATAGATGAATGGAATGAAATCATGAAGCTTTCTCAGCTAAGATGGTCGGTAATGGCAGTTTTGTTTACTTCTAGAATACAGTCCTGACACCATTTGGAAACGATTCTATCTTAACTTTTAACCACATCTAACTTCAATAAAATATACTTCCATGTTGATCATACCTAAAATTATAACATAGGACTTGATCTAACCAGTTAACAATTTAGTTAATACATTATAATTTCAGTTAACTACTGACTGAGTTGTTGGTGTTTGTAATCTTGTAAATTGTGACTATGATATATTGTGTAAGAAATATTGTAATTAAGATGTAATGAGCTGTATAATTATGTAACTCTTGTTTATTATATTTATAACTCTAATTATAAATAAGAGCTTCTGCTGTGTACTTAAGACACGGATTCATTCATATGACTCTTGGTTTTCTACTTCTCAAAAACAGTTAGCATCATGGTGAAGTATATAGTTAGCTTGAAATATTGTTTAGAAGTCCCAGGGGGTATCTGTATCACTGGAAGTACTGATTTTATCTTAGAACTGGCCATAAGTATTCTTTTCTTCTTTGTTCCTGTATTTCTTCCTCAGATCAGTGCCCCTGCTTTTGGTTAGATTTGTTTAAGTCAGTCGATTTGATTTATTTATACTTGGTTATCTTTTTCAGTTTGGAGAAGCTTTATTTAAACAAGAATTGTTTGAATTCTCTATTTTATCCGGATAATAATGAGCGGTATGAATCAGAAGTTACATGCTATAAACCCTTCCAAAATCTATGCCGCCTTCTATTGGGTAATATTATAATTTTCCTCTTGATAAATATCATTTTCTACATATTCCAATGAAATCTGGATTGTGGATACCAGTTGAAGGCTTTCAAATCATGTTTCAGGTAATAACAACATTGATGATCTGGCCTCCATTGACTCATTAAACTTGTTTCCTAGTTTGGTGGTAAGGTTTATACTGTGAAGTGTTGAACTGGTTTACATATTTAATATAAATTCTTGAGTACGCATGCAATGGTTACTTTGATGTATCTGTAATGATGAGTCTAGGACTGCAGCCTGATATGATCCTAAGAAATTAAAGAAATTGAACTTCTCTTGTGAGTTATAATTAACTTATGCATTCAAACTTTTATGGAAGTTATCTTCTTCAAAAAGTTTTGGTGGAAAAGTTGGTTTTAACTTTTGAAGAAGTTTGATCAATTTTACTTTTTGGTCTCTTGTTCTACAATTGTTTGCTTGCTGAGAAGTTTATTGGACCATGGTCTATATCAAATAATCCATTTGAAAATGGTAAATTGGGGATACAATTCAAGATTATTTTGTAGCTACAGTTGCCGAAATTATGTGTGCTGGTCCATTACCTTTACAATCTTCCTTTGAGAAAGTAATTGACTTGCTTATAATTTATCTTTCCTCATTACCAAAGGGACCATTTTCTCCTTATTTTCTCTTTCACTGGTTTATTTTAGACTGAATTTTGCAATGCTAGCTTCAGTTCTAATTACTTATCTTTAATAACAACGAAGGATATCAGGCTTTCTGAAAACCCAATTACTGATCCTAGAAGAGGCGGGGTTCCAAGATTTGTTTTGATAGCTCGTTTAGCAAAAGTTCAGATATTAAATGGGAGTGAGGTATGACAGAAGATATCTCTGTTGCTTAGTTGCTTCTTTTATACACTCTTTTGCTAAACATAATGTTTCATGTCTGCTATACCTTTCAGGTTACTCCTCGTGAAAGGAAGGACTCTGAGATTAGGTATGTTTGTGTTATATACCCTTTTGGCAATTGAAAGTCTGAAGCGTCGTTTATGTTCATCAATTCTGTGTATTATTTTATAAGGCATTTTATCTGTCTTTTTATTAGTGTTGCTCATAGATGTTCGTATATGGTTTATACTCATTTGGACAAAATAGTTGGTTGGAGATCTGGTTTGTTTGCCTCCCTGTAATTATATTCCTTGTCATTCCAGCATGTCATAGGGGGCTGAACGTCTTTCTTAGCGTTGTATGTGAAAAGTTCCATTTCCTTAGATGGTGGTGGCTCATCTGTGGGATGCATCTTGTTGTCAATGCGAATCATACTTGCCTTGTAGTGTTAGATACTTCTCTTTCATGAAATCTAATTGCTTATTTCCATGAACTTTCAACCAATTTTCCTTATAGAAGAGGAAATGAAATTTAGGAATGTTAAGAAGGGGACTTAAGTCCAACTGAACCCCACAAAACGGGTGAGGTTTGTATCCACTACTTATATATTTTAAATTGACCTTATCTCTAGTCGATGTAGGACTTCCAACATACCCTTCTCATGCCGAGGTATATACATCTCGAGAGCAGGACTAGACATTAATGGGTGGTCCCATAGCGGGTGAAACAATATATCCAACTACACAAGTCTCGCTAGGATAGACTCTAACAATGACTTTGACACTATGTTAAGAAACAGATTTTAAGTCTAACTCAATCCCACAAAACCAGCTTGCAAGGTGAGGTTTGCACCTACTTATATATTTTAAATTTGTCTTATCTCTAGTCGATATAGGACTTCCAATAAAGAACAACAATTGACTCCATTTTTTAGGGTATCTCCTTCTTAGAACAATATATCCAACAACACAAGTCTCGCTAGGATAGACTCTAACAATGACTTTGACACTATGTTAAGAAGCAGATTTTAAGTCTAACTCAATCCCACAAAACCAGCTTGCAAGGTGAGGTTTGCACCTACTTATATATTTTAAATTTGTCTTATCTCTAGTCGATATAGGACTTCCAATAAAAAACAACAATTGACTCCATTTTTTAGGGTATCTCCTTCTTAGAACATGTCTCAGTTAGCTTGCTTTTCTTGACCACATCTCAAATAAAAAGCTACACAACCATAGAAACTGAAGCAATTTTTTGAGTTTCCCATCCTGAGGACTAAATATTGTGCACCTAAAAAAAGTAAAAATACAGAATACTTCAATACCCAACCAAAGCATTAAGTATATGATGGAATAGGACATAAAATTGATCCAACCTACACCTGTATGTTGTGTCAGAACCTAGCTAAAGGCAAGTGCAGCCTCCAGAACCTTTCTGATCAAGTTGTAGCTTCCTGTACCATGCCACTGCTGCCTATACCTAGAAGGCCTTTCAAGCTGAGTGCTTCTGAAGTATGCCACAAATACTCAAACGTATGTTTTATTCATTGGGTCACCCAAATAATTGTTAAAAGTTAAAACAAGGTTGTTGTGGCAGAAATATTTAATCTGTTTGTAGCATTCATTATTACTTTGAAATACTAAGTATACTTTTGTGGTTAGAGTCCTCTTTAAAGACGGACCATTAGACCTTTTTTTATTTTATCAATCTTTATACATGAGATAAGTGAGCCTTTTGAACCATGGTTATCTTTTGGGTTTAGAGTTCAATTAAAGTTCTATATGCAATTAATGTATGGTACGAAGCAACATCATCTTTCTATTCTTACATATTATTTACAATTCTTATGCAGGTATGTTCGGCTTGTTATCTCAAGGTTGCATACTAGTCCTGAAGAAATCAAACAGCATCCCAGGTAAATTCACGGACAATATCTGGAACCTTTGCTCTAGCATTAATGTTCGGTATATGTTGTGATGGAAATTGAAAACTGATGAAAATGCTATCAGAAATCAGTAGCTGTAGGTTCTTATGGGATTAAAAAAGCAAATATGTAATAATCGTTCATGGTGTTCAGATTTCGAAATTGGAAAAAAGACGTCGGTCAGAACTAGTGAATATGATGGTTGAGATTTCAATAGAAAACCAAGAGGAACAATGAAAACCTAGGTTTTACAGCTTGTGTTCTTAGGCATTATTTTGTCTGAGACTTCGAATGACTAGGTGAATAAGGTTCATAGCTCTTAATTTATTGGTTCTGTATATTGTTTGGGTGGGGAATTTAAGAGGGTGGGGTTGAGTTGTTTTGCGCTCCTTAGTTGTGCATGAAGCTATGAAGCTCAGACACGTTTGGCGTGTCTCTGGTTCTAACACGTATCGAACATCAACACGCGTACGACACATATTGATGAATTGTCCAATTCAAAAGACATTTTTTTTTCTCTAATATAATTTTTGACACGGTTCCAACATTACGTTAATAAGGATAAATACAATGATTTCCTAAAATGTTAGGTTCCAGACTTGGGAACCTAATATCAATTCTCACTTTCACTCCAAGAAACACAGAAA
>NW_025902018.1:0-21046 GCF_018835915.1 Vigna umbellata
CCTCCCTCCTTTCCTCGTTCCCCCTCTCTTTCTTTTTCCCTCCTCCCTTCCCTCTCCTCTCTCTCTCTCCCCCTCTTCCCTTCCTCCCCCCTTTCTTCCCCCCCCCTCCTTCCTTCCCAACTGGTAAAGATAATCAATTTACTGGGTTCTCACATGAACGCCCATTAAAATGACACTTACAAACATTAATGAAGATCTGGGCAACACGGTCAAGATCAATGGGGTCCAGACGAAGCTATCAAACTTAGCTTGTTTCCTTTCTCATTGGGATGCAATGCTAAGCTTTGTTGAACTCTTTTCCAGAAGAAAGTTCCTAGAATGGGAAGTCAGTGGGGGGGTTTTTGCAAAGTTTTTGACTAAATACTTTTCCCACAATCTAAGTGACTAAGGGAAAGCAAGAGATTATCTTTCTTCATCAAGCGGGCATGGAAACATCACTTGGACAGCATGGATAGGTTAAAAGCTTGTTACGTAAAACTCCCACGCCATGGCTTTGAAGATCAAGAAGTAGTTCCTAACTTTCCTTGAGGGGTCTTGGTTCACAACCAAGATGATGTTGAATGCTCAGCTGGAGGCAATATCAAATTGAAGACTCCAGAGGCACAACTGAAATTATGAAATATGGCTACAGTGATAATGAGCTTCACAATGAAGAGGCGCGCCCTTGCAACAGAAGGGGTTCTTCAATTACAACCCTGATCTCTGCTAGCAACAGAATAAGATTCTAACTCAACAGCTGAACTCTGACCACACTCTTCTTCCTACTACAAGAGTTAACATCTGCTGCAACAGGTACAAACCAGTTGTGTCGCACTATGTGGAGGTGATCACATCATGGCCAGTGGTGGCTTTTCCCCGGATGAGGCCTTGAGGATTTAACTTCATGGCTATCAGTTTCCATGACCGTCAGGAATTATAATCAGGGTTGGAAACCACATCCAAGCATTGCCAGGCAAGCTGGGCAGGCTAAAAATTTCCCCAGTTTAATAACAAGCAGCAGGGGGGCCAACCAACTTTTGTGGCACAATTATCTAGCTTACTGACAATCAACCAGTTGGAAGAAACTCTTCAAGCAATTCAGCCAGAAAACTGAATCTTCCAAACGAGCACGAATCTGCTAAAAGAATCTGGAGATTAGTGGGTCAGATCAAACAAGCAATTGGAAGAAGCCAACAGAACCTTTGGGGCTAATACTGAGGTTAACCCGAGAAAGTGCAAAGTGGTCAAGAGTGTAAATAAGAGATCATTGAGTTGGACGAAGATGAAACAGACGAGAGAAGAGAAGAAGAAAGAAAGGACACTTTTCCTTTTTTTCTAACAAATCAGGAGAAACCAATGATTTCACAATTTATTCAAATGGTTTATAAGGAAGCTCTTGGGAACAAATTCTACAGAAAATAGCAGTTTTTACATACACCAAATCAGATGAAGGAACCTCTACAAAAAAGACGTAAGAGGAATGAGGAAGAAAAGTGTATAACTGTTTTAGAAGAATCATTCACCAAAAGCAGCAGATCCGGCATGTTTTTCTATTCCTTGCATTATAGGGAAAAAAGGTAAGAAAGCTCTCCCTTGATTTAGGCTCAAGTGTTTACTTGATGCCTTATTCCTCTATTGGAGCCCAAATTGGCCATGTTGAAATAAAACCTGTAAAGGTATCTTGTAATGGCTGATGGATCTTCAGAGGATCCATGTGGGATTGTCGAGACATTGTCAGTTTGTATTGGCAAACTTCAGTTCTTGGCAGACTTTGTGGTGATGAGATGGAACCTGAGAAATAACCTTTCATACTTGGAAGGCCGTTATGAAAACGGCTAGGGCTATCATGATGTGAATGAGGTATAAGTGGTTCTCCAAGACAGAGAGAGAAAGTGGGGTGGTGGATGTGTTCAAGATGAGATACAAGCAAGGAGGAAGAAGCCAGTTTAAAAGTTGCATTTTCGAGAATGCACCCTACTAGAGGTAAAAATAAAATTTTAAGGTTTCCTGATAACCATTGTTTGTATTTTCAGGCACCCAAGGTAGAAGAGATTGGAAAAGGAGAAGAAAGTCCTAGAGACTGGAAAAAATTAAGACTCCAACTTGGGCACACCTGTAAGACTCCAAGACAAGTTGTGGGTTTATTAAAGCTTTAAATAGAAGGCGATGATGAGATAGAGTCTCCATATTCTATATAATCTAAGACAGTCCAAAGGACGCAGTTGAACGTTGGTGAAGGACTACGTCAACTATAAAGAAGATGGAAGTGAGCTTTAACAGGTTCATCCTAGTGACGTTAAAGAAGCGCTGCTGGGAGGCAACCCAGTGGATTTACAAACTTTTGATTTGTTTTGTAATTTATCATTTGTGACTATTATTCTGGATATTTTTTTGTTTTGATCTAGCATCTAGCCTCTATGAAGGATGCTAGGTGGTTAAGTATCTACTAATGCATATAAGTTTTGTACACCTACTGATGGTGTTGGTGAGAAGATTTTGCACCTACTGATGGGTGCTGGTAAGTTTGAAACGCCTACTGAGGTGTTGGGTGATTTTGGGTCGGCTCTCGGGACGTTAAACAAGCGCTACCTGGGAGGAACCCCGTTGATTTTTCTTTTTTGTTTGTTATTTTTAGTTAGGATTTCCTAAGAGTTTTTACAATGAATTGGCAGGAACCTATGAGGCACATGTAGGGAAGGCCACGCAGGTAATGAAAGAAGGAGAAGGGACATCACGAAAGTGCCGCTGAGCGGCAATTACCGTAACCGCTGAAGGCGGTACTCTCGCAGATGGGCTTTTAGTTCCCCTTAGCGGAACCCAGGCATTAGGGTATTTTAAACCCTAAGCTGGCGTAATTTCTCAGTCGTTCACGCTCTCTTCTCAAACAAACACTCCCACCACCTTCTCCTAGGTTTTCCCCATCTTTTCACTCTTCCCTCTTAATAAAATCTCTCTTCCTTCACTTTTTCACTAGTGTGCCATCAAAGTTGGGGTTGGAGAGAGCATTCTAGTTTAAGGCTTCCTCATTGCCTCTATTATCTCCACCCAAGAGTAAAATGGCATTTTGTTCATTCTATGGTTCTTGAATTTGAAATGTGATTGTCCAAAGCATGAATACTTAGGGGTTTTTAGTTTCTATGCATGATTTGATGATATATTTGATGTTTTGAACCGATTAAACTGCTTGATTATGAACTGGAAAACTGAAAATTGCATTTGGGGGAGTTAGGACGGTTTTTAAAATTAAATTTGCAAAAATCTGCATATCACCCTGACGGCATTTAACCGCTGAGCGGCACTCTGCCAGATTTTTTTTCTTCTGGTTTAATTGCGTGTTTGAATGTGGCACTGGTGGCCGCTGAGGGGAAATTCTGGCCCTCGCGGTGGTTTAAGCTTCGAAAGGAGTTGTGTTTCTGAGTTTACTAATGATTAACATCATGTTCTGTGGTTTTGGATTTAAATGTTTGAATGCAGGAATGGCATCCTCGTTTCTTCAGGAAAAGAGAATTGAAAAACCATGGCAACCAAGAGAAAGGAAAAGGACCAGAGCAGCCCATAATGGCAGGTTCCTCTCTAGGAAACATGAGAGACTTTAGGGTGGTTCAGGAAGGAGACTCTAATGGATAGAAAGGTTGGAATGATACCTAACTTTGGCTCCTCAATTTGGATTGAGAGCAAGTGTTAGGGAATGATTGGGGGAAAGCCTCGCCACTTATCCATCACCTGCCAACATAGCTGTGGTTGAAAGAACTTCTACACCAAAGCAAAGAAGATTGGTGATTATCCAGCTGCAGAATTATTTGGGCTATGTTAGAGGCCTGCTATCAGGTATGATCCTGACTCCATAAATAACTTTCTGGATACTGTGTGGGCTGGTGAACAATGCCAGTTTGCTCTTAGCATGGAGGAAGGGTGCTGATTATGAGGATGTGGAGAGAGTATTGTGTAAATACCTGGAGGACACTTTCCAAAGGAATGATCTGGCTCTTTGGTTAACATTAGGAGGACAGATTGACTCCTCTTGCAAAGTATTGGATGGCGTTTCTCATGCCAACAATTCAGCCATGTTCACATTTAGATATTAACTCTCAGCAGTGCACTATTCATCTACTCCTGTGTTATCAAAACTTGAATTTTAATAATTGGGCCGGGACTAGCTGAATAGATTAGTGTGTGTGCTTAACACCTCAAACAACAAAGCCCCCCCCCCCCCCCCCCCCCCCCCACCCCCCCCCCCCCCCCCCCCCCCCCCCCCCCACCCCCCCCCCCCCACCCCCCCCCCCCCCCCCCCCCCCCCCACCCCCCCCCCACCCCCCACCCCCCCCCCCCACCCCCCCCCCCCCCCCCCCCCCCCCCCCCCCCCCCCCCCACCCCCCACCCCCCCCACCCCCCCCCCCCCCCCCCCCCCCCCCCCCCCCCCCCCCCCCCCCCCCCCCCCCCCCCCCCCCCACCCCCCCCCCCACCCCCCACCCCCGCCCCCCCCCCCCCCCCCCCCCCCCCCCCCCCCCACCCCCCCCCCCCCCCCCCACCCCCCCCCCCCCCCCCCCCCCCCCCCCCCCCCCCCCCCTCACCCAACCCCACCCCCCCCCCCCCCCCCCCCCCCCCCCCCCCCACCCCCCCCCCCCCCCCCCCCCCCCCCCCCCCCCCCCCCCCCCCCCCCCCCCTCCACCCCCCCCCCTCCCCCCCCCCCCCCACCCCCCCCCTCACCCCCCCCCCACCCCCCCCCCCCCCCCCCACCCCCCCCCCCCCCCCCCCCCCCCCCCACCCCCCCCCCCCCCCCCCCCCCCCCCCCCCCCCCCTCCCCCCCCCCCCCCCCCCCCCCCCCCCCCCCCCCCCCCCCCCCCCCCCCTCCCCCCCCCCCCACCCCCCCCCCCCCCCCCCCCCCCCCCCCCCCCCCACCCCCCCCCCCCCCCCCCCCCCCCCCCCCCCCCCCCCCCCCCCACCCCCCCCCCCCCCCCCCCCCCCCCCCCCCCCCCCCCCCCCCCCCCCCCATCACCACCCCCACCCCCTCCCCCCCCCCCCCCCCCCCCCCCCCCCCCCCCACCCCCCCCCCCCCCCCCCCCCCCCCGCCCCCCCCCCCCACCCCCCCCCCCCCCCCCCCCCCCCCCCCCCCCCCCCCCTACCCCCCCCCCCACGCCCCCCCCCCCCCCCCCCCCCCCCCCCCCACCCCCCCCCCCGCCGCCCCCGCCCCCCCCCCCCCCCCCCCCCCCCCCCCCCCCCGCCCCCCCCGACCTCCCCCCCCCCCCACCCCCTCCCCCCCCCCCCCCCCCCCCCACCCCCCCCCCCCCCCCCACATTTTCCCTCTTCTTTTCCTCCCTCCCCCTTTTCCCTCTCTCTGGGGTGGACACTTCTGTTCCACCCATTTGATAGGCCAAGAAAAGCTATAGATGAGGCTATTACAGACATATTTGTGGAGGAGAGGAGGCAAGCCCCAGCCAGTGCCACCACGCCATGCAGGCCCGTAGAGAGAGAAGGCCACACAGAGCAGGACTTCTGCTGATACTCATGAGTGCAGAACCATTCCAGATGGGGACCTGTATAGGTCTCTTAAGGTCTCGTTGCAGTCCATTCCACAGAGGGCAGGTGGCCACGGCTGAGATGAAGGGGGGATGGTATGGATCCCCTCCAGCACACATGGGACTATGGATGAATTCCATATTGGTAGCTTGGCCAGAATAACCAGTAATGGAGGAGCTGGAGAGCAGCCTGAAGCTTCAATTCTCAGCCAAGATATGGAGGAAGATGAGCAGAGAGGAGGATGCATTGAATTAGATGATGATGAAGAGGAAGAGGAAAATACAGAAGCTCGACTGATGAGGAGCTGAGATAGTCATATTAACTGATGATTGCTATCATATATTATGCTTTTATGGTTGAAGTTTTCCTGAACTTATTTGTTTTTGTTTTAGATTAGGGTTTTGATGTCTCTATTGACACCTGGTTTGTTATGATGGGTTTGTATTAACTGTGATTGTGTCATAACGTAATGCTTGAATGATGCTTATTGATTGATTGATGTTTGAATGATGTGCACATTAAAATGCTTATACAGGTTATTTCCACAAGCTTTGTGAACAATGCATAATATCATGATTGGGATTGTGAAATTAAGCAGGATGTGTATGTCAAATGTGAATGAGCTTATATGTGAGGTTTGAGCTCCAGAGTTGTTTATTATTGTTGAATGTTTGTTAACTGTGAAAGCATGAATGACTTGCCCAGGTTTTCTATGATTGAATCAATTGCTTGTTTTGCAATCATATGATCAAGGCCGTGTTTTTGAAACCCTTTTTTATTGGCAAACGTCCATAAAGTTAGCCTTCTAAAAGAGAACACGTTGTGTTCTATCCTTTGAACCCTTTAGCCTAAATATACACTCTGAACAACACCCTTGATTGAAATCTTTACCTTGAGTAAGTATAAGATCTGTGGTGGTACTGGTAAATGTTACAAGTTTGGGTTATTGGGGAAAATGAAAAAGAAAAAGCATTGAGCTTAATAGCTAAAAAGTAAGAATATGCAAAAAAAAGAAAGAAAAAGAAGCAAAGCTCAATGCAAATCAAAGCAAAGGCCAAAGAAAGTTGGGGAATGAATAAAGAAGATTGTGGTGTTATGATTTCTCTTAACTCACGGATTTTGTGATCCAGAAAAACCAATTTTTCTTGTTAGCCCCAGCCACATTAAAATAGCCATTGGAAAAGTCCTTGTGATTATACATGCTTCTTGTGGAATGTATTTGATTGTGGTTAATGAAAGGCAAAGTTGATTCATGTGACATTGTGATAAGTGGATTGAATGATGAAACACCTTTACCTCTTATACACGTGTGGTGTTGAGTGAAACACTTTATCTAGTGAGGAAAGAATTCCATAAGCACGAACATCCTGCTTTAATGATTGATCATTCTGAAAACTATCATTTGCTTGGAACTTAAATGACTTTGGTGAACACTAACATGTGCACATCTTGAATTAATCTCTTGGTCATAAGTTTGAGTGAAGCTATTACTTATCTTGAAAAGAGGCTTTTGAATGAGTGAACCATCATATGAATTGGTTGTTGAGATGAGTTACAATTTTGGTTTGCTTAGGTACAAGCAAGTTCTCAAGTTTGGGGTTGAATGACAGTTGAAAAACTGTTATTTTCATGCTTAAAATGATACTAAAAGCACCTTTAGACTTGAAACTACTTGAATCATGCATTTTGTTTATATTTTCAGAAATAAGAGAGGCTGGACAGGTTTTATTAATGAATGTGAGTTGTTTTTTGTGCAGCGTTTTGAGGTGGAACTTTGTGAAGAAGTGAAGAATAAGAGAGAGGACATTAGAAAAGAACAAGAAGAGTGGCAAAAGAGAAGTCGAATGCACCGCTCCAGCGGCAAAACTTAAACTGAAACTACGCTAGCGGCACTCAAGAGGTGGCGTTGGAACCGCGGAGGGGTGCAAATGCCGTCTGAGGGGAAAAAGAGACGCGAAACCACCGCTGATCGGAAATGCGGTGAGCGCACTTGTTTGGGCTTGGACTTTTATATCTTTTGGAACTCTAAGATTAGTAATTTAAAAAGGGCTTGCCTCCTTTAGTTTATAATCTTTGGTCTGAGAACGAGCAAACACTCTCCTCTTTCACACCCCTTTGACGGAGGATCTTTGGATGCTCAGGCTACTCCTTCACTTATTGGGTTTATTCTTTCATAACTTTCAATTGTTATTCATCTAGGTTCACCATGAATATGGTAACTAAACCTTGTATGTTTGTTGGGGAATCATGTAATCTCTTTAAGCTCTCATACTCTGGATTTGTTGAATACATCTTGAATTAAGACATATGCTTTTCTTTTTCATCATTATTTAGGGTTTTTTTTCCTCTTTGCTCAATGCTTGCATTGTTTAACATCATCTAATGCTGAATTATTGGTTTTGTTGTGATACGGACACGTACGGGGAAATCTAGATCCGGGAATTTCCTCCCAATATTTTACTACTAAACACTTATATTGGTTGCCTTAAGCTCCTGCACTCATGAACTAATCATTAGGAATGCTAGAATTGTATGAACTATTTGATTAGGGAATAGCCATCTAAATGGTACTTAGAGAGTGCATTAACAATGATATTTGAAAGAGGAATCCTAAAATAATGAGGTGGATGAGATAAATTGACCCCCACAACAATTGCATTCATTTAATACCATTGAAAGTGTTTATCTTATGTCCTTTGCCATGATCCCCCAATTTTTCATCATCATGTTATTTTGCGTCTTGTCATATTACAATTTCAATCATGTGTTTTCTTAATCTTAGCTATCCAAGAAATCACACTAACTAAACTAGGCCGTGAGTCCTTTGGAAGAACGATACTTGGTCTTACCAAGTTTATTACTTGAACGATTCGGTCATACTTGCCGATTGTGAAACAAGTTTGTGACATCATATTTTGGTGCTTACAAATTTGTCCATCAATAATACCACCAATCTTGAGCTACACCTTGAAGAGTAAAAGGAAAAGCTCTCATTTTAAGGCTCCCTACTGTGATCTTTGGAGATCTAAAATTTTCACACAACATGTGGAATTGTCTCAAGTGCTTATGTGAATTCTCCCCTAATAACCCTTTGAACTTTGGTAAGGCTTTTAACAAGTCATGTCTCAACTCCCACTCCTCGTTAGGGTATTCAATGTTACTTCGGATAACTGTACTGTGGGAGGTGGCTAGTAGTATGATATTTCTTTATGTCATTCTATTTGGGTTAGGATCAAGTAAAGGATGAAATGATATATTTGTTACTGGAGATAAAGAAGGTGGTATGGCTTTAGCTTTAGGAAGTGTTCCCTCAGTAGAACACCCAAATTTCAAACTTCTCCGTAGCTTACGCAAATTCCTTTCAACTTCCGGGTTAATTTGACAAAATTCTCCCGAATTAGCTAGGGTCATGCACTACGCAGTCTGCTTGAAGTTGCTTCCTTGTTCTTGACTTCTCTTTTTCTTTTGTTCTTGCTTTAAAGAAAGATTTCAAATAAGAGATCAGAGAGACTTTGTTTGGGTCCACTCCTAAGAAAGAGAGGTGTGTCACAATGGACAACTTAAGTACCAAGTCTTTCCTACCCAGAGTATATTCAAACTAGCCCCAAATACTTCTCAAGAGAAATTCTTAACTAAAACAAGAACAAAGATTTTTGCTAACAATAAGAATAACTAAAGGCTACAAAATAACTCAAACTAAATTAAATGTATTTGCATTAAATAAAAAAATAAAGATAAAAATAAAAATAACAATCAAAATATTCAAAATACTAATCGTATTCCTCAGAGACGGCGCCAAATTTGATACGCTGTCGTTGAAGCTATCAAATTAATACTACTTTTTAAGGCAACTTCAATATTGCCAAGTCAGTAGTCAAGAAAGTAGATTGGGTTAAACTAACCTTGAGTCGTCTCCTAACGAATATGGAATTCTTTTTCAATATTTGAATTTTATGAATGTTATGCAATGCTCAAGAATGAAAGTGAGAAACTATGCTGATGGAATTAATGTTTGAAAATGTTTGAAAAGCAATGAGGAAACTTGGAAACAATTATGATGAAATAGGCTAATTCCACTGCTTTTCCAAGATAGATTTATCATCGGTTATCCATAGATCATTGTTCAATTGATTAGTGTTCACGTTTCAAATTAATTAAAGTACATTCTTAATTAATTTGAGGGCGATCATGCAGTTAACCAAAGTAGATTCTCAATCAAATGCAAGACCTTTCTAGATTATTCACAATGAATTCAACCAAAGTACATTCTCAATCAAATTTTATTGTGTTTAATCATGTTTATTCTTCAATCTCCTAACCAAATTAAAAGCTAATTAATCAAAGTAAATTATCAATTAATTATAGTTGAAATTATTACCACCAACCAAAGTACATTCTCAATTGATAGCAAAAACTCGTTTAATTATATGAAAGTTCCTAAATTTAATCAAAGTAGATTCTCAATCAAACCTAGAAACCCTTGAACTCATATGATTAATATATATGTAGATTCAAACACCTTATGCTGCAAAAATCAATGCTTTTAATATGATTGGGAGATGAAAGACATAGAAAAAGAGCAACTCAAATCAATAATCAAAAGAGACAATTGCATGAATGGAGTAGAATACATGATGAAATAAAATGAGAGGAGTGGAGGAGTATGAGAGAATCAATGAATGAGTTATGCCTCCCCTGGGTCTCTCTATATAGGCTTGATTGGGCTTGGACTTTGAATCTTCTATTGATAAAATCTTTTTTTATATATCTAATATCTTTCAAATATTCAACAAATTTAATCAGTTTTTGAGAATATTTGATATCTTTTCTAGATTCAAAAAGATTTGGCAAATATTATCTTTTGATTTTTATTGATATAGTTAAATAAGGTAATTATTTAACAATATCAAATAAAATATCTTAAGATATATTTTCTCCAAATTATCTTTTAAAATAAACTGTCCAGAATTACATTTCAACCTTTTTTATTTTATTCAAAATTGCAAAGAAGTCCAGAATTTTCCTCTAATTGCACTTTAGTCTTTTCCTTCTTTTCAGAATTGCAATTCAAACTTTAATTTCAGCTTCATCAACAAACATTAGACTATCCAAAATAATTTATGCAACTATAATCACAATTGAAGCCTCTTTAATTCCCAAACCCGATAAAGTCAATCATCACAAATCTTATTTTAAATCAATCATTTAAGCATAAGAATCTCATCAAAAATTTGAATTTTAAACCATAAATGTGGGCATAAATATGCATTCATCATGTTTCTTCCACTTAACACAAATGTATGTTGATTGAATACTTTAGGTATGTTTTTCTTTCATTTTGATCGATTGGTTCCGTGCATAGACATTATTTGAAACACTATCGAGTTTTCTTTTCTCCTTCACCAATGATGGCTCTCTACTCTAACTGCGAAGCCACCCTCATGGTTAGTTTTGTTTTATGTTTTGAATATATATTGCACTTTGTTTATAAATTGGTTGTTCCACTTTCCTTTTGGATACCACGGGGTTTTGCAAAATTTGACGGTTAGTTTCGTTTTTGTGTTATATTTTGCATTTTGTCTCTTGTTTCTTATATGTGACATTGCTTACATTTTTCCTTCATCATTTAGTGTGATTTTTAGAATTTTATTTTTCATTAAAATTTTAAAATATTTATAGTATGAAATGATAGTTAAACATTGACTGAAACTTAGTTACCGTTTAAGATTTAAACAAATGATTAAACTTTTTATTTTTTTTTGCCACTTTCAAAAATTTTTTTATTTTGCCTGTTATGACTTTATAAAGATAATTTGTTTTATTTTTCATATATGATGTACCAATATTCTGTTTTTAGGTATGACGAGCTTTGGATTAAGAAAGAGAATAAATGATAGACCTTTGAGTCACTTACCTAATGTCATGTCTCAACGGATTGTCATGGAGAGATTGATTGTTGAGATTGATTCTCAATCGGGTATACCTAAAGGCCTACATGTAGAAAAGTTTGAGAGCTATTTGGGCATGTTGTCCAAAACACATGCCCCTATCGTCATTACATTTTGGGATGATGTCTTCGAGATGGAGAAGAACCTCCTATGGCAGGATATTCTAGTATGATTACTTAAAAAATATATAGTGTTTAATATGTTTTACTTAATTCATTAACATCTTTTTTGTTTTAAATAGTAAAATTTTGACATTCCAAGCACTAAGCAAATAAGGAAGAAAGTCTTATCCCACATAGTCATCAGATGGAGAGACTTCAAGATAAAACGCACATGTCTTTATGTGTTCAGAGATAGACAACATGACACTCCTTATCGTAAGTATAAAATACATGAGGAGAAAAGAATGTAGTTTTGTGCATCAAGAGAGTCTGGGGACTGACATGTTTGTTTCTTAAATTTTTTCTATAGTCACACAACGCATTCATTTTTTATTTACACTTATAAATTTATATTGTTTTACATAAAAACCGATAATAGTCCAAAGAAAAAGACTTAATGATGCACCACACGTACTCTCACATGGTGGTTATGTATAATTATAGAGACAAATGAGAAAGTCTCGTGCAAAGACTTTACGACTTGAGTCCCTTGACTTAGTACATGAACCTGTTAGGTTCGAGATGTGAAGGTTGCACAGGATAAGTCCAATGGGCACACGATATCACAATTAGCTCAATTGATATTAGAAAAAAATTTAAGTACAAAATTTAATTCCAAAACCATAGTTCATATGAAGTGTTTTATGTAACAAACTTCATTATGATATGCATGATGAGTTGGTGAAGCAATAAACTCAAGGTTCCTTTGTTGGTTCAGGTAGGGACAATATTCTCACAACGGTCATTACAAAGCCAAAGCATCCAAGTCGTGTGCATAACATTGAAGGTGCAATTGGACTTTGAGACTACTTTGACCCTACACAAAGAAGTAGCAAATCCTTGAGTCACGAAGTGTTGAGGAAAATTGAGCTCCAAATGGAGGAAAGACTCAACCAACACATGATTGTTATGGAGCAACACTTCATATGGAACACCTCCAACAACAAAAAGAAATACAAAAAGCACTTAAGCTTCAGTTCATGACTTAATAGAATGTCGATTTCCTACTAAAGTTCAAACAAGACATCGTGTGAGCATAAAAGGGTCATGCTCTACTGCAGATCATACTCACTACACTTGTTAGTATGAGTTATTGGTTGATAGAGATTTCGTGCATGTAGTAGTCATAGGACGAAAAATTGAAGGAAGGAAGACTATTCATGGTGTTCCTTTATTGCCTCCCTACGCGAGTGTAATGATTGATAAAGTTTGGGATCCTCATGCTCAAGTGTCAATGCCAACTTCAAAAATCCAATTCGCGGGGGAGGCATTAGGTACATTTATAGCTTGGCCTAAAGCATTGACCATGTCATATTTTGGCCCACCACATGTATTATACTACTATTCTTACTATTTTTATATTAAATTTATAAATAAATTATTTATAACTTTTAAAATATTTATTTCAATTCTCACGTCCTAAGAAGCAACCCATGCGTCAAGTTGTGATCCATAAAGATAATGACATGGCAGAAGTAGAGGATGATCCTCTAGTAAAGTTGATATGAAATTATACATGTTGAATATAGGACTAGTAAGGAAAGAGTGAATTTAAGAGTATTTGGCATTTAGTGTCATGTGCCAGTGTATATTACTTTAAATGATGCATTGGAGGTCATTGGGGGAGACATGATGTTAAATATTTCAATCCTACAACTATGGTCATGAAAGATTTTTCATTGTCTTCCATATTTAAATATTCAAATTGTTACTTTTTAATATAAACTTAATTTTCTTGTTATAGGTACATGGATAAAGTCATTGTGGACCAAGGTCTCCTTGTACGGATTTATTGAACCTTAGACCATTCAACCTTCTGGAAACACAGTTGGTCATAAAATATTTGCATGGATGTTTGAGTCATAAAGAGAGATTTCCTTTGTGTCATACATTGATGGATATGTGTTACCAAATGTAAATTTTTATAAATGTTTACTTAATGAATCGACTAACTATTTGTGATCCTTGATATGGCTCATTGGCAAGTGATTGTCATCATACTAAAAACAATGCACAATTGTATGGTTTTGTTTCCTACACAGGAAGATGAAACCTAACTTGAAATCCTTGTTACACAAATTGATGTCAGATATTGCTCTGTGTCAGATATTGCTCTATGTCCGACGTCAATTAACGTCTATTGCATTTATAACCGATGTCAATTTATGGATTTTTTTTTAGAAAAATCATCAATATTTTCTTCCACTGAAACTATGAATAATCAATATACAACACAAGAATACAGCACAAAAATTTCCATAATTTTAGAAGTAGTAACAACCAACGAAAACTGCAAAACCTAATACACATAAAAAATCGAAAACGAAACTAACCGTGAAGGTGAGCGGTAACAGGTGTTGCTGTGAGGGAAAAAAGAGAAATCAACGGTACTCCAAATGGTGTCTATACACAAAACTAATCGATTAAAATGAAAGGAAATCATAAATAAAGTTATCAAGCAACGAACATTTATGTTAAGTGGAAGAAACATTACCTTTGGTGGTCGTCGAAGAGAACTCAACGGTGCTCTAAATGGTGTCTATGCACAAAAATAATCGATTAAAATGAAAGAAAATCATACATAAAGTCATCAATCATGAACATTTGTGTTAAGTGGAAGAAACATTACCTTTGGTGGTCGCTGAAAGCTTCCCTACAGACGTTCGACCCACAAAGGAAAATCATACATAAAGTCATCAATCATGAACATTTGTGTTAAGTGGAAGAAACATTACCTTTGGTGGTCGCTGAAAGCTTCCCTACAGACGTTCAACCCACAATGAAGAAAGTGCACACAAAAATAGTGAAGCAAGTGATCTTTCTCGCGCTCTTAAATATCTTCACGCTCAAATTAACGTTTGTTCCTCTTATCAACAGACACCTAATAGGTCTCTTAAAATATCATCGCACTCAATTAATGTCTGTTCCGCTTACCAACAGACGCTTAATGGGCCTCTTAAAATATCTTCGCGCTTAATTCTTCTTGAATTTGAACACTAAAAGACGTCAGTTCTTTCACCAACAGTCTTTAAAAAGACAATTAACGTGTGTTCCTCTTACCAACAGACGTCTAATGGGTGTCTTAAAATATCTTTGCACTTAATTTTTTATGAATTTGAACACTAAAAGACGTTTGTTCTTTCACCAACAGACTTCAAAAAGGGAATTAATGTTTGTTCTTATAACCAACCGACATCTAATGGGTCTCTTAAAATATATTCGTGCTTAATTTTTTATGAATTTGAACAATAAAAGATGTCTATTCTTTCACCAACAGACTTCAGAAAGGCAATTAACGTTTGTTTCTCTAACCAACTGACGTCAATCACATGATTTTATTTACAATATTGCCACCAGTCATTTTTAACGTTTGGTGCTTGGTTGTCCAACATTTAGCGTTAGACGTTGTATGCTTATTTTATACTAGTGACAAATGTAAGTGTTATATTTTTCCATATCATCTAATTAGTTATATTAATATTAACATATGTTTCTAATGTTTCAAATGTAATTAGAGTTGTGGGTAGGCTCAAAGCACAACAAATTCAAATATTGTATCCAAAGGTAGGAACTCATTTATCTTTAAGTTATTATATTTCATATATCAACTTATGACCTAGATATTTGGTTATTTTTTTTGTCATGGTTAGTGTAGCAAGCAGCCATTCAAGAGCATCTAACTATTATATCATGTCTTAGATCAAAACCATCATTCGAACATGAATTAGAGATGATTGGATTGAGGTAATAATACATATCTTTCACATATTATAAATCACATTTGACTTTAAACATTACAATGCAATCATAATAAATGTGTGTTATTTTTGTACTACTTCAAGAATCCATCACCAATAAAAGAGGATACAATGAAGAAGATACAATTGGGGTTGAAAATGGTAAGGGTCCACATTAATTCTCCTATTTTTTTTTTTCATTCACATATATCAATTATTTATGTTATGTGAGGTTGAAAATAACCGATATAATTTTTTTTTAATTTTTTAGTAAGCTTTTACAGCATAATTTATATATACAATTTGGAATGTGAAATAAATTAATATTTTAAATATTTATTTATTGTTGGTCAATAAATTATCTCTCAACCATCCAAAATATATTTTAAAATATTTAATGCATTAAAAAGTTAAAATATATCAAATATTATTTTACCTTTTTTACCAAATATTTTTCCTCCTAATTTTCAGAAAATAAGCTCTCTTAAAGACTTCTATTAAAACCGTATTTTTATTAATCATGAGCCAGGTGGCACTGGTACATAAATTTAAAACTTTTTTTCTCATCTCTGGGCATACACTAAACCGCTATGTTGAATATTATTTAGGTTTAATTGCTTCCTTTGTCCCCAGTTTGGTTGAATTGTGTCAAATTCATCCTCATTTTTAAAAAAGTTTCATTGTCGTCCTCACGTGGTATAAAAGTGTCAATTGAATCCAAACATAGAAAAAATTTGTGTCAAAGTAGTCATTTTTCCTATATATCTGTGTCTTCCTTTCATATGTCACTTCTCTGGAGCTATGAAAAGCCTTAAATTGGATAAGGTAAAATGAATATCTGTACTTGATTGTATGAAAGGAAGACACAGAGATATAGGAAAAATGACTACTTTGACACAAATTTTTTCTATGTTTGGATTCAATTGACACTTTTACACCACGTGAGGACGACAATGAAACTTTTACACCACGTGAGGACGACAATGAAACTTTTTTAAAAATGAGGATGAATTTGACACAATTCAACCAAACTGGGGACAAAGGAAGCAATTAAACCTATTATTTAATATACGTTTATGTCTTAATAATTATTAAAATATAATTTTTATTATTATAATAATTATATTAAAAATAAAAAATAAAATAATTACAATAAAAATAATAAATTTAAAATTTAAAATTTAAAATATAAAATCCGATTTAATATATTTAAATATATTAAATTATATTAAAATATTAAATCAAATTAAATAATTATTAAATTTTAAATAAAAAATTTTTAAAAATAATTTTTTATCAAATATTTAACATATGTTTCGATATCCGATAAACAATTTTTAAAAAAATTTGTTTTTTATTTAAAATTTAAATATTTTTTAATTTAATTTAAAATTTTAATATTATTTTATATATTTTCATATTTTAATAATTATTAAAATAAAATTATATTACTACAATAATTATATTAGAAAAATAAATAATTAAAATAATTAAAATAAAAGTAATAATAATAAAAATAAAAAAATAAAAGGAAATAAATAATATAAAATCTTATTTAATGTATTTAAATATATTTAAAAAATTCAAATATATAATTAAATTAAATAATTATAATTTTTAAATAAAAAAAAAATTTAAGAATTTATTCATCGCATATGGATATCCATTAATATATACTACGGATTTTGAAGTGCGATTATTTACTTTTTTCATTTTGTTTCTTATTTAAATAATATTAAAATTTTAAATTAAATTAAATTATTGTTAAATTTTAAATTTTAAATTTAAAATAATTTATGAATTAGATTTCAAAATCGTAAAGAGTGGAGAGTGTAGGGATGACAACGGGTCGGGTCGGGTACGGTTAGTGTCTACCCGTAACCCGATCCGCCGAATAAAATCGTACCCGCTATCCGCCCCGTTACCTGCCGGGTACTCGTTTAAAAAATACCCGCGGGTATTTTAAAACCCGCGGATACCCGCAAAAAATAAAAAAATATATTTAATACATTTTAAAAATAAAATTTAAATAAAAATACAAATATATATNGACACAGAGATATAGGAAAAATGACTACTTTGACACAAATTTTTTCTATGTTTGGATTCAATTGACACTTTTACACCACGTGAGGACGACAATGAAACTTTTACACCACGTGAGGACGACAATGAAACTTTTTTAAAAATGAGGATGAATTTGACACAATTCAACCAAACTGGGGAAAAGGAAGCAATTAAACCTATTATTTAATATACGTTTATGTCTTAATAATTATTAAAATATAATTTTTATTATTATAATAATTATATTAAAAATAAAAAATAAAATAATTACAATAAAAATAATAAATTTAAAATTTAAAATTTAAAATATAAAATCCGATTTAATATATTTAAATATATTAAATTATATTAAAATATTAAATCAAATTAAATAATTATTAAATTTTAAATAAAAAATTTTTAAAAATAATTTTTTATCAAATATTTAACATATGTTTCGATATCCGATAAACAATTTTTAAAAAAATTTGTTTTTTATTTAAAATTTAAATATTTTTTAATTTAATTTAAAATTTTAATATTATTTTATATATTTTCATATTTTAATAATTATTAAAATAAAATTATATTACTACAATAATTATATTAGAAAAATAAATAATTAAAATAATTAAAATAAAAGTAATAATAATAAAAATAAAAAAATAAAAGGAAATAAATAATATAAAATCTTATTTAATGTATTTAAATATATTTAAAAAATTCAAATATATAATTAAATTAAATAATTATAATTTTTAAATAAAAAAAAAATTTAAGAATTTATTCATCGCATATGGATATCCATTAATATATACTACGGATTTTGAAGTGCGATTAATTACTTTTTTCATTTTGTTTCTTATTTAAATAATATTAAAATTTTAAATTAAATTAAATTATTGTTAAATTTTAAATTTTAAATTTAAAATAATTTATGAATTAGATTTCAAAATCGTAAAGAGTGGAGAGTGTAGGGATGACAACGGGTCGGGTCGGGTACGGTTAGTGTCTACCCGTAACCCGATCCGCCGAATAAAATCGTACCCGCTATCCGCCCCGTTACCTGCCGGGTACTCGTTTAAAAAATACCCGCGGGTATTTTAAAACCCGCGGATACCCGCAAAAAATAAAAAAATATATTTAATACATTTTAAAAATAAAATTTAAATAAAAATACAAATATATTATATATATATATATCTATTATTATTATATTAATATAATATAATATAAATTAAATTAAATGTAAATTAAAATTTAATTTTAATTAAATTTAAACTAATCAAATATAATTTTATTTTATTTTTAATTAAATTTAATTAAAAAATATATAAATTATTTATTTTTTAATTTTTTGCGGGTAACGGGTACCCGCGGGCGAGTAGCATACTACCCGTACCCGACCCATTTAGAAGCGGGTATTAAAATACCCACTACCCGTTACGCGCGTGTAGTAAATATTCGCGAATAGTTACTACCCGCTGCAGATTTTACCTACGGGTACCCGTGTCACGGGTAAAATTGTCATCCCTAGGAGAGTGACTTTAGTAAAAAGAAAAAAAAAATGTTAAAAGAATATTTTCTAAAGCTAAGAAAGGTATATTTGAAAAAGTTAGAGGTATAAAATGAGAGATTAGAGATGTAGGATGAAACGCTTCAATAAAAAACGAGTCAGATTAGGTTAACCCAAAAAAAACCATTAGGTTAACCCAAAAAAAACAAGTTGATAAAAATAATCCACCCTTAAAAGGCTAACGGGTTAGGCTGAGTTGGCCCGACATTTTTTTTTTTATTTTCAGAAGTTTTAAATTTTTTTATTTTTAAAATCTGTTTAAATATACATATAAATAAACATTAAAAGGATGTTTAATCATATAAAATATTATCTAAATTTTTAATTAATTAGTTAATATTTTTAATTTAATAAATTAAAATAGTTATTACATTTACATGTTAAATTATTCTATTATATTTAATAATTAAAACTTAATTTGTAAGGATTAATGATTTAAATTACTATATTATATATTTATTTGTTTACAAAATGTAATATAAGAAAAACTAATCTTTTAATTATTATTTTTTTAATTTTTAATTTTAAATAAAAAATACCAACAAACTCGGTTGAACTAACGAATTAAACAGAAGCCAAAGGATGGGATGTTTCACCCTGCACCTCCAAGCATTTCACTCTACACCTCCAATTTCCTAAAATACCCCTTATTAATAAGTAGTTTAAAAGTTTAATTTTTTTTATTATTGAAAATTTCTATGCACAACATTGACTCCACCTCAATTTTCCGCCTATCCCCAAACATGCATTCCTACACCCCTGGATCCCCACACCCCTATTTCATTTTAATAAAGAAACCCTACACCCTAGCACCCTATTTGAATTGCAGCTCTTTGATAATATTTTTCCTCTTGAGTTTTTTACTTTGCAGCTCATATCAATTGTTATATTTGTGAGTGAATGTGGTCTTTAGAATTAAAAATATTTGAGAGGGGTTGTTAGTGTTCGAGTGCAGTTGGAGTGGTGTACTTGAGGTGCTTCGTGTTGGTTTGGAGTGATTCTTCTTGGTTGTCTTGCTGGTGGCATTGATATTGCTGGAGTGGGAGGTTAGTATTTTTTTTTTGTTAATCTATTTGCATGGTTAAACTTGCTTGCATTGATATTGCTCGAGAGGAAGGTTACTAATTTATTTTTTGGTAATCTATTTGCATTGTTACATAAGACAACAAACATGAATCGGATATGAAAATCTGAAAATGAACACATCGGCTATTGAGATTCAATGCAGGTCGATTCAGATGTGGATATCCGATGTACAACGCTTCGGATTTTCACATCCGATACACATTTTATCTCTATCAAATGTTTACATTATATTCTTTATGTTTACATTACATACTTGTTATATTAGTTTATAATATTTTTGAATGTTATGTATAAGTTTATAATGTATTATATAATTTTTAATTAATATAAATTAATTTTTATGAATTTATTGAAATTAATAAAACTAATTTTGAATAAAAAAGACTTAAGATAAACCTATCAGATATAAAAATCCAAAATTACAAAAATCGGATGTGGATACCCGATGTCCACCATTTCGGATGCGAAAATCTAATTCATGTTTAATATATTTTAGAAAAGTTTAATTATATTACTTATTTAATTATTTTATTAATTTCTAATTATTTTTAAAATTATGTATGATTTTGTATGAGTTTATAATGTAATTATATAATTTTTAATTAATATAAATTAATTTCTATAAATTTATTAAAATTAATAAAATTGTTTTTGAATAAAAATAAACTTTAATGAATCTATTAGATATGAAAATCCAAATCTAAAGGAATCAGATGTGGATATTCAATTTTACAATTTCTGATGTCAAAATCTGGTTCATATTTAATATGTTATAATTAAAAGTTTAATTATATTATTTATTTAACAATTTTAGTAGTTTATAATTATTTTTAAAATTATTTATGATTTTGTACGAAATTATAATGTAATTAGATATTTTTTAATTGATATAAATTAATTTCTATTAATTTATTAAAATTAATTCAGATTTAAAGAAAATTTACATGTAGCTTCCATATATGAAAATTCGATTATATATATATATATATATATATA
>NW_025902018.1:23951-42607 GCF_018835915.1 Vigna umbellata
ATATATCGAATGTTTATATCCGAAGTTTTCCTCAAAATGCGATTCAAGTTGTAACATTCTAAAAATACAGTAATCACCATATCATAGAATTAATTACATTTCATAATCAAACAGTGCAGTCTTACACTAAAACTGATGTTCAAAAGCCGAACGGCATAAGTACCTAATAAATCTACAATATTACAGAAGTAAAAGAGTCAGGATCAAACGGTTTACACAACCAAATACCGAACGATCACTACAAAACACTAACATCTAAAATCAACCGGACGACCTAAGGCACGCCTTAACTTCAACGTCCACCAGGTTCTCCTCTTCAATCACTTCTTCCAACAATGCTTCACCTTCTGCTCACATCCACACGGATGATCATTGCAAATGACAGGACGGACGTACAAGGACGAGACAACACAAGGAAAACACAGGGTAAGCTTATGTAATTTAATTCACACATCAACATATAAATTAAACATTTCAATAACACAAGAATGAATCAACACATAAAATCATACTAAAGCTTATCACTAGACGGACCGTCCGGACTGTATGAATCTGTGTAGCTACAGGCGTTCTTGCACCCGGGTGATGTAGTAATTGGGATACACTCAACAGCTGCCACCCGAGGTTAGCCCTATCCAAAGTACCCCTAAGGACTAGGACCTCCTGCCGTTCCCACGCATGACCTACCCTCCTCTACTTGAGGATGGTACTCACGGAACATCAGGATGAACTGCCAGCATTAGCATGCCCACAGTCATACTTTACAAAAATTCCATATTCATCCATACATGAGTCGTTCCTCCCTGGAACGCTCGTTCAAAATCCACAACCATTATTTCATCTCATATACTGTTCATTCCTTATAATTCTTCACTTTAATCTCATTTTCGTCTTCCATTTCAATTTCATCAAATAACGAGCGTTCAACCCTCTTCATAATAAGGACGAACGTTAAAAACGAGACCGAGAGATCCTCGTTTCAGAAAAGAATAAAACCGACATTTAATATTTAACGAACGTTATTTACCACTTGAATCAGTTGAATGAACTGACTCTAAGAAGATCCGATCAATACTCAATAATAATTTAGGTACAAAGGCTCTAGGCCGAATCCAAATGGATAGAGACACCTCAAGACGATTAAATGACCATACCGAGAACAATTCAATTATAGAAACCGACTGCCAGTCAATGACCGAATGCGGTACACTGAGTTACTGAAATTTGGACAAACGCTATTTCCACCCGTTTTGTAATTTAATACTAGGACGAGCGTTCAGTATAAGACCGAGCGCCACTCATAACGAACGCTTTGGGTCGAGACCCATCGCAGATGTGTACTCATAATAGAATTAGAAATAAAGGTAATACGAGATGGTGAAGATAGAATTTAGAAATGACTAAGTGTCCAAAGGTATAGTTATAAGCTTCTCAACTCCTCACATAACACTCGGGGCATCTACGGCCGAACGCTCAAACGTAGCACTAATACAAGAGGGCGTTCGTCCTCAACTAGAATTCTTTCCAAATGAAAGAATTCCAATTTTAACAGTTTACTAGAGAAACCGAACAGTAAAGGACCGTTCGATGACGTACGTACATTTTCTTAGAGAGAATTTCATCTTCAATTTTTCATCTGTTTCTAACTCAACATTTATCATATAGTTCATATCTTATAATTTCATATCAATTATCAATTCACATACTTTATAGGATTCATATTAACAATTCATGCTCCACAATAATTATCCATATTCACATTCATACATATCAACCATCATCATACATAACAACCAGCATGTACCACATACATTCAGTCAATAACGAACGCTCATACAGAAAACAACATACGAATATCAATTAAATTAAATAAGCTTCCCTTACCTGGATTCGTGAGTGAAAACGTCCTAAACGTAGGTTCTTGGTTTGCCCAGATTACAACTTTCTATCCTCACGACCACTTAACTCTTCCAACTAAATCTAACCACATAAAAGTCAAGAATAACTTAGACTATACCCCTGCATGCAACCAGAACTTGGTTTTGCATGTAACCCAAGAACGAACGACTAAGGGAAGAAACTTACCAGCTCAAACTTGAAACTTGTTCGGTTTAAGAGGAAGCTTGGGACGCCGGGAATGCTCCTACGGTGCCTGAACGGTGATCGGAGCAGAGAAGAGTGAGTTACAGTAGAGAGAGAAGGGGAGTTTCTAGAGAGAAGGAGGAGGAAATGGAAGGTCAGAGTTGGGAAGGAGAAGTGCGTGCAGAGGAGAGTGAACAGGGTTTTTCAGAAAATCATTTTTGTCTACCCCACGTCCAACGGACGTGCACTCTCCTATGGACACCTGTCCTCCACTTACTGATTTTCGAATCTTCCATACTTGACACCTGGCGTCAGTGTGCAGAGTTTTGGGTGTGTTTTTAATGCATCTGAGCAGGGTTTTGGGCGTATTAAATGAGATTAAACAGGTGGGGTTTGGGTTAAATTTCTGAGGTCTGACACAAGTTATATTACTTATTATTTTATAATTATATTTATGTTTATGTATGATTTTATGAATTTATAATTTAATTAGATAATATGTAATTGGTAAAAAATAATTCTTATGAATTTTTCTGATTTTTGCATGTTGTTTTATTAATATTATTTAACTAGATTTGTTTTAATATAAAAAATGCATTTTAAAAATTTAATTTTTATAGCTTTTTTAGATATAAAAATTGATATGAATATTTTTTGTAATTGTATATATAGTTTTAAGTTTATTTATTTTGGTGTTTTTTTTAAGTTGATTACATTGTTAATAAATTTATAAATGTATAATTTATTGTATTAATTTATGATTTTATAATATAATTATAAATTTTGAATTTATTGTATTAGTTTTTTATTTTGTTATAGGTGCTTATAGTCTAAATGGACGAATATCGTTATGGAATGGATTCTGAAATAAATTCTAGCATGCTATTAGAATTTTCGTCCTTTACGAATGACATTGTTGAAGGAGATCTGACGAATCACTTCACAATAAATGAATGTTTTTCCTTTCGTGAAAATTTAATTGAATGGGTAAAAGATATTTCATATGATCTAGGATTTGTTGTGGTGAATATAAAATCCGATAAAGCTACCAGTCAACCTGAGAAGAAGACGTTTGTGTTGCTAAGATGTGAAAGAGGTGAAAAATATAAAAATACAAACCCGATGTCCAACCCAGTATGTATGTCACCCAAAAATGTGAGTGTCATTTCCAGTTAAATGACAAGTCATCTAGTAATGGCAATGGGTAGGTATTGCAAGTAATATGGGGATACCACAACCACGATTTAGTAGAAACTTTAGTGGGGCATCCTTATGCTAGTAGGTTAAATCCTATTGAATAAGCAGTACTTGTGGATATGACTAAAATCCAAGTAACACCTGCAAATATTTTGTTGACTCTCAAACAAAATAATGATCATAATATAACTACAATAAAAGAAGTTTACATAACAAGGTATACATATAAACGCTCATTGAGAGGGTCGAGAACTGACCTACAATAGCCGATGATGATGTTCGATCGCGACAAGTACATACATTGGAGTAGATGTGCGGAGGATTCTAAGGTTTTCAGTGACCTCTTTTGGATACATCTTGATGCAATCAAGTTATTGAATGCATTTAATGTTGTTTTGTTAATGGATTCAACTTATAAAACAAATAAATATTGGTTATCGTTGTTAGAGATTGTTTGTATGACATCTACTAGGTTGATCTACTCAACCGCATTTGCATTCTTATCATGTGAGCAACAAAACAATTTCACTTGGGCTCTTCAAAAGCTTAGAGGTTTATTTTTTACATTTGAGGCTGATCTACAAGTCATTGTTAACGATAGAGACTTGTCTTTGATTTCCATCGACAATATTGTGTTTCCTCAAGCATATAAGTTGTTATGTCGCTTCCATATTATAAAAAATGTCGAAGCAAAGTTCAAAATGTTAGTTGATTGTGTGGAAGCATGGGAGGTGATAATGGAAGCATGAGAGAACGCATGGATTGTGAAGATGAATCTATGTTTGGTGACTGTGTGAATCGCCTTGAACACACCTGCTGTTCATGGCCTTTATTCTTTGAATATGTGAATAATACTTGGATTATTTCATATAATACTTACTTTGTAAAGGCATGGACAAACAACGTTATGCATTTAGGGAATACAACAATGAACATGTATATTTTAATTTTATATTAGTTTATTGTATATTTGAATATTTGATAATATTGTTGATTTATTTTTGTCAGATTGAGTCTCCTCATTGGAACTTAAAGAGAGTATTGGAAAACAATATGGGAGATCTTTGTTTTTGCTGGGATGTCATTCACCGTTATGTTGCAACATAATAAGATTAAAGTGTCCTTCAAAAGTTGTCTCAATCTTATGAGTGAAGCTCATAAAGACATAAGATACAAAAGACTTGTTGGACGAGTATCCAAATATGCTTTAGGACTAATAGCTGAAGAATTACAACGAGTATATCATTAGGACTCGATAAGGCAAGATGTGGATGCATACTTAGACGGACCTACGATGTCCCCTATCCGTGTAAATTAACATGTTATGCCCATGGTGTCATTCCTTTGGGTGAATTTCATGTGATGTGGACAAGATTGTCTATTTCGGATATTATATCAAATGAATCGCAGCCAGAGTTATCCGTACAATGTGAACTTGATATGGTTGGAGAAAAAATTAAGGAGGTTGAGATTGAAGGTAAAGTGACAATTAAACAAAAGTTACTTGACATTGTTTGTCCTGCAATGACATCTTTGACACCTCCATTGCATAAAGTTAAGACGAAGGGTGCAAAAAAAAATAAACTTCAGATAACAGAGAGGTCTACAAAGCGTGATCTCTCATATTTTGAGCATGTAGACACATTTCACTCAACAATTGAATCTTCGTCTACGAAAAACAAATTGCAACTTAAGGAAAAACCTATGTAACAAAGGAGAGTACCCATGATAAACCAGTTTCATCCTATTTGTCAACCATACATTATCAATGTTGTTGATGTCGTTGCTGATGGTCATTGTGGCTATAGATGCATTGTTGCGTTGTTGGGGCTTGGGGAAGATTCTTGGCCCATTATACGAAATGATCTTTATAAAGAACTTAGTCAGTGGTGTGATGAATATGTGACACTAGCGGGAGGCTATGATCGACTAGAAGAGTTAAGGAGGTCTTTGCTAGTGGACCCATAGTCAGCGGTATGTGTTCCTATACTTAACATATTTCTTATTTGTTTTATTAGTTTTATCATAACAATTTATTTTATTCGTTACAGGCTAGTGGATGACTATACCAGACATTGAGTAAGCAATTGCTAATCGCTATAACATTGTCCTAGTCTGTCTTTCATATAATCAGAATTATACGATATTCCCAATACGTACCTAACCGTCTTCTGATGGAAGACAACATCGCTTAATATGTGTAGGACACGTTAACAACAATCATTTTGTACAAGTTATTATTATTATGTTTAATTTCAAAATAACATTTTTTTTACTAATATGAATTTTACAGGTTGAACTACAATGTGGAGAGCGAAATCAATTATTTGGAGAGCAAAATTTTTTATCTTTTACTCTTGGAGTATATAATTTAATATATAAAATTTGGAGAGCGAAATCAATTATTTTTTTAAAATATTTTTCTCCTTTCTTTGACTGTAACTGGAGAATAAATGATCTCTCAACCATCCCAAATTATATCTTAAAATATTTAATGCAATACAAAAATAAAAATACATCAAATATTATTTTAAGAAATAAGCTGGTAAAAAAAATTCTCCTAATTTTCAGAAATAAGCTCTCTTAAGAATGTTATTAAAATTCTCCTGATTGGCACTGGTGCATAAATCAAGTTACATTTTTTTCTCATTTCTGGGGGCATACATCCAGTCAACGGTTATGTTGAATAAGTTCAGGACAAATAATCTCCTAATTAACTTTTTTGACAATATCATATATATTACTATTTTATTTTATTGTTTCGTATACAACCATCACAAACTATTAAGTTGTTATAAAAAAAATGGTAAAAATGTTGTTAAGGAGTACATGGCATTTAAGCCTGGAAAAAAAGGATGGAGAAAAAACCCTGTAATATCCTTCAACTTTGGAACAATGAGACAAATACAAGTTTAGCAAACTTCGCAGTTGTTTTCCTCAAATTAATCCGTAATACAAGCTTCTTCATTCGACCACCCTCAATCATGGTTGGTTGTTCCTGCCGTTATTACATTATTCTTTCGCCGAATTTAATATAGCACAAGATGCCCTTTAGCATCCAAAAGCTTACCCAATTTTTCTGCCGCCAGAGTTAAAGTCGCATCGCTTTTGCAGAATGCAAACCTGATGTATCTCTTCTGGTAGGAATAGGGTAAGTTAGAAACTTCATCAGATGATAAGTTTGTATGAAAAAATCCTCGTCCTGGAACGGCTACTACCCCAGCTTCTAGTATTAGTTTCTTAACAAATTCTACCTGTGAACAACAAGGCATTTATGTTAGGAAAAAATAGAACAATGAAGTTGTTTATTGCCGGAGAATCACAACTTAAATGGAGTAAAGAGTGCAGATACATCTGAAAGTGGGCAATTGTCAGGAAGCTCAGCAAATAAAAAGAAGGAGCCCTGAGGTATAAACTCAATCTTGAAACCTACTCCCCCTAGCAAATTTACGATATAGTCTCTTCTTGATTGATAATCCTGCACAGATGGAAGAAGACAATTAAGAAATATAGAATTTTGTTATACCAATTAAGAAATGTACTTTGATCTCTTACACTTCGGAGTGATTCAAAGTACTCAGGAGGACTTCTCAAGGCATTCAAAGCAGCTTCCTGAAAAGGTGCTGGGGCACAATCTGTAAGTCTAACGTGAATATTTTTTATAGCAGACGCAAGAAAAGTTGGTGCAACTGCCCATCCAATCCTCCAACCTGATACAGATCAACAGTACGTTATTTCTTCACAGAAATAATGATAAAGCTAAAAAATCTCCAGCGTAGTTTGGTTCATGCAGCGTTGAGCTTTTACCTGTGACACTAAATGATTTGGACAAAGATGATGTTATCACAGTCCGCTCTTGCATTCCAGGAAATGACACAAGGGATATATGTTTTAGATTGTCATACGTTATGTGTTCATATACCTACATAAAGAATCCAACAGAAGACAAAACATACATTATTCAACTACAGGACAAATGCTCTACTCTTGCATATTTTAAATTCTCAGTAATTCCTGTGCTTATGCATAAAACATGCAGAGAAGTACCATGTTCCGAGTTAAAAGCAGATAAGTGATTATTTTTCCAAGACAAATCAATTAATATAGAAAAAGAAGTATACTATGATGAGATAGTTTAGCCTGCCTAATTCATTTAATTCATTCCATAGATATCAAGGTTAAATCCATAATTGAATTTCCATGCGTACAAAGTAAAGGAGTACATACTTCATCTGTTATAGCCAGGCAATTCCTGCTGCAGCATTCTCCAGCTATAACCTCAAGTTCCCCTTTTGTGAAAACTTTGCCAGTAGGATTGTGAGGACTGTTTAAGTTTTCTGTCAGGTTCATATCATAAAACGGAACATTCTCTACAAATATTGTCATGCTTAACAAAAAGAAAAAACAAACTTGTAATGTGTTATTACAGTCGCTGCAAGCATCCAAAATAATGAAAGGAAAGCAAGCATCTCCTCAATGCTTTAACCCTTTCTAATAAGCCTTAAAAAGAGAAATTTTGAACTGCAGAAAAAAAAAAAGGAATAACAAGCAAAACCATGCAAACTTTTCAAGGGTTGTCATTGCCTCAGAAAAATTCGGCCTATCAGAAGCATAAACTTGGGAATCCTTGACATCAAAATGCATAAAATGAATCATTTGTAACATGCAAAGTTTAATATGATTACAAGCTTCAACCATAAATTGATCGAAACAGCATTTCTTTTTCACATCTTTACTTTAAAAAATTCACTGTATCGGTATTCTATTAGTTGAAATGAAGAATATCAAGGGAACTAATCTGAGTAGTGAGGCTTCCCAAGATGGGGATTGAGTCTATCTAAAGTAGAGGCAATTATGAATTTGTGAAAGTTATAACCTGTTCAGTACTACTACTTTAGTTCTCTCAGTAAATGATCCGAGTAATTTGCTTGAATCCAGTGTCCATTGAGGTGGATCAAGCGGCACGTGAATCTGTCCAATTAAGTTTACAAAAACAGGGACCATTACACACATAAAGGACAAATAATAAATTAAAAAATGCAGTATCAATAACACATCCGAAGATAATATACATGCTGAACTTGCCAAGAGAAAGGGTCAGTTGTGTTAGTCTAAACTAGATTGTGCTAGTTATTTAGAAGCTGATGCTCTATATAAAACATTGTATTCTTCATCATTGAAGAAAAGAGAATTCCCTAATTTTACATTTCATCATCTGTGTCCTTTCTCTTCCTTGTTTAAATCTCTGCAGGATTATTGAATCACTTGAGCCCCACAGAAAGAAAGCTATACTACTAATCATTGTTCATAAATCATAAGTAACAATTATATGATAGAAACTTAAATAAAGTAGAAGATAGCAAACTTACAGGTACTCCCCCGGCCATGGCAACACATGCATCATATGATTCATAGGAAGGGTCGAATAGTATGACCTCGTCACACGGGTCAATTGCTGTTTGAAACACAACATTCAACATACCATGTTAATGATAACCAACTCATAACCTTAAAGTTTGTGAACTAAACTAACAATACTACAAGAACGATAAAACAGAACACACTTGCAAGGATTGCAGCCGCAAAGGCCTCGCTTTGACCGCAGCAAATAGCTACGTCCGTAAGAGGGTCGATGTCTAAACCGTGTCTCTCCTTCATCATCTTGGCCAAGTAGTCGCATACACCTTGAACGTTCCTAGTTTAGTTTCATCAATAGTTGAAAAAATGAAGATATGCAGAAGTTACGCACGGAAGCTATGTTATGGTAATAGTTTTATGATGCTGTGTGAAGTGTGAAGTGAAGAAACCTGTACTGGTTGAAGTCGGAGTTGATGGCAGAAATGGCGGCGTTTTTTATGTGGGGAGGGGCGGGGAAGTCGGGGAAGCCCTCGGCGAGGTTGATGGCGTTGCATCGCTGAGCAAGATGGGAGAGTCCTTGAATGGAAGAAGGTACAATCTTCTTTGCTGCGCGTGATAACTTTCCTTCCATGGCTTTTCTCTGTTTTTTTTTCACTTATCAATTCATCTCGTGCCTTATCTTTTATCTGTTCAGAGATGGGTTCATTTACTGGACTCTGAACCACTTTTAAAAGGTTTCCTGCAGCTCACTTCAGCCTTGTTACGTTGAGTGGATTTACCTTGTTCTTTTAAGTAGATTTAAAAGATTCGAAAATAATTTTTTTTCGTTTATTTGAGTTAATTTGGAGGTAAATAAGAGTGGATTTAGAAGTAAATTTTTTTAATTTGACACGTCAATAAAATTTTATACTAATTCTCAAAAACTTTATTTCCAAATCCACTCTTATTTATCTCCAAATTCACTCAAATAAACGACAAAAAAAATCTTCAAATCCTCTCAAATTCACTCTCTTAAATCCACTCAAAAGCACAGTGCCTTCGTGATAAACAAAGATGCCATGGGAGGAGTGATAAAAACAAAATAAAGATGAAGGAAAAATAAGATGATGTATATATATAAAGGGAAAACGAATAAATTTGAACAAAATATGGAAAAATAAATTGTTCTGAATAATCCTTCATTGTTTTAAGCGAATGGGTTCATTTTATTTTCAAAATTATCAATCATAGATTTTTTTTAAAATACCTTGTGTACGAATGGGGACCGGACTTTCACAAAACCATAACGGTCCAACCACGCTACCCTTCCGCTTGTTATCCGGATAAACAGCAACTATGAGGCCGACCGAGAGAAGCCGCCAGCTAACCATGCCGCCTATAGGGACCGACCGGTCGAAAGGCCAAACTTCGGGAGACCGGCCGGCCATGCCGTTAATTAACCAGGTTTAAGGTAAGTTGTGGTTAAAAGCTATTGGGCTGAATTTGGGCCGTGATTAACATTTCACTAATCTCAAGCCTATAGCGAAAACTATAAATACAGATCCAGGGTGAGTGGTAGATAGGTTGCATTTACTGCACATTTATTACTGTTCTATCGAAAAATGTCATTGCTCTCAGACTGACTTTGGCATTGGAGAATCTTTCCCAGGTCTCCCACCCGCGCGTAGAGAAGGAAATCAAGGAGTAAGGAGCGAGAACCGAACGTTCGAGAGACGAGAAGAGGAGGACGTGGAGGCATTGGACGACTCAGCCCCTACAACCGAAACATTTGGCGCCCACCGTGGGGCCGAGTTACTTCTTAAACCCAATGGTGACCACGAGAAACATGAGCATGGACGACCCAATTGAGATGATCAGAATGCTGCAACAGAAGATGGACGAAATGCAACAGCGTCATGAGGACGAGCTCACGACCGTGAAGGCCGAGTGGAAGGCCCGGATAGCCCGGGAGATTGCTTGAATATGGGTCATACTACCGAAGATGTGTGACCCTAAAGGACAAAATTGAAGAGTTGATCCGGGCGGGGCAACTCTAAAAATACATTCGGGTTGACCGTCCTCAAGCACCTACAGAACGGCCCACCCCGTGACAAGCTTACAGACTCGACACAATGAAGTATCCCTCCGAGAAGGGAACCATATGCACTGTCCGGGCAGATCAGAAGACCGCCAGGGAGTGCTACGCCGACGGACTAAAGATGTATACCCGACAAGGAAAAAGAAGAGCGACCGGTTCTGAACTAGCCATGGCCGACCTCGAACCGAGGACGAACACAGAAGACCGGTTAGAGCCTTTGGGAGAGACCCAACCCATCCAAATAGGGAAGGATTCTTCCCAAACGATTACCATGGCACGGGGTTTGGAGCCCAAGGTAGAGGAGGAGCTTAGGTCGCTCCTATGGAGGAACAGAGACTTGTTCGCTTGGACAGCGGCCGACATGCCGAGGATCCATCCCTCGGTCATGTCCCATAAATTGGCACTGTTCAAGGAGATGGAAAAGCTGAAGGAGGCAGGTTTTGTCAGGGTGATCACCTACACCACTTGGCTGGCCAACGTGGTGATGGTGAAAAAGACCAGTGGGAAGTGGCGCATGTGCACCGACTACACCGATTTAAACAAGGTCTGCCCAAAGGACTCTCACCCCCTGCCAAGCATAGACGCGTTGGTGGACGGTGCCTCCGGACATCGGATGTTGAGCTTCCTAGACGCCTATTCTGGGTATAATCAGATTCCGATGTACGGACCCGACCGGGAGAAGACGTCCTTCATCACTGAGAGGGTGAACTTCTGTTACGAGGTAATGCCCTTCGGCTTGAAGAATGTCGGGGCCACCTATCAGCGATTGATGGACCGGATCTTCAGGGAGCAAATCAGCAGATGCATGGACGTTTACGTGGAAGACATGGTCGTCCGTTCGACAAATGATGTTTGTCATGTGCGGGACCAGGAGGAGGTCTTTCGCCAAGTCAGGAAGTTCGGGATGCAACTGAACCCGGCCAAATGCACATTTGGGGTAGCCGTTGGAAAATTCCTGGGTTTCATGCTTACATCTAGAGGGATTGAGGCTAATCCTGACAAGTGTGAAGCAGTGTTGCAGATGCAAAGCCCGGCCACCCTTAAAGAAGTCCAAAGACTCGTCGGTCGGCTTACATCATTGTCACGGTTTATCCCAAAATTGGCCGAGCGGGTCAAACCCGTCCTTCGGAAGATGAAGAAGAGAGCCGACTCCGTATGGGATGTCGAGTGCGAGCAAGCGTTTCAGGACGTCAAGACCATCCTGCTTGACCCGCCAGTGATGAACCAGCCCGTACCGGGAGAAGATCTGCATATCTTCTTGGAAGTGTCAGAGTCGGCCATCAGCGCAGCGTTAGCACAAGAACGGCCCCAGCCAAGGCTGGTGTACTTTGTCAGCCGCACCCTCCTGGATGCCGAGACTCGCTATCAACAAGTGGAGAAGGTGGCGCTGGCTTTGCTGAACGCGTCTAGAAGGCTCCGGCCATATTTCCAAAGCCACCAAGTGATCATTAGGACCGATTTTCCCATCTCCAAGATTCTCAGGAAACCCGATCTGGCAGGACGCATGGTGGCATGGGCAATAGAGTTGTTGGAATTCAGCCTGTGATAAGAACCAAGGGGGTCAATCAAGGGTCAACACTTAGCTGATTTCGCGGCAGAATTGCCTCACACAAACCAGGACGAGTGGAGCCTGTACGTCAACAGGACGTCCGGTAGATCGATTAGTGGGGTCGGCGTAGTGTTAGAGGGCCCGAACGGATTCCTGTTGGAGCATTCCTTGATATTCAAGTTCAAGGTCTCTAATAATCAGGCCGAGTATGAAGCCTTGGTCGTCGGCCTAGAACTGGCCAGAGACATGGGGGCTAGGAGGATCACATGTCGGACAGATTCTAGTTAGTCGTGGGCCAGATGAACGGCGATTTCCAGGTCAAAGAGGAACAGTTGTTGCGGTACTTCCATCGCACAACAGAGCTGGCGAAATCGTTTGAGAAGGTCGACACCCGGGCGAATATGCTGTCCAAGCTCAGCTCAGGAAAAGAGAAGGGCTAGGATACTACTGGCCGACCATAGAAGTAGACACGAAGACGTTCGTCCAGAAGTGCCTCAGTTGCCAAGTGCACGCCAACAACAACCACCTGCCGCCTCATACTTTGCGCACGATAGCGTCACCATGGCCGTTCGCTCAATGGGGCATGGACATTGTAGGACCATTCCCCGTGGGCCGGGCCCAGAAGAAGTTCCTCCTGGTGGTCGTGGACTATTTCACTAAGTGGGTAGAGGCCGAGCCTTTGGCAACCATAACGGCCTCCCAGGTTCAGAAATTCTGTTGGAAGTTGGTGTGTCGCTTCGGCCTCCCTTAGATGATCATCAAGGATAACGGCCGGCAGTTCTTCGATAAAACATTGGCTGAATTTTTTAAGGGTTTGGGGATTAAGCACGTCACCAGCTTGGTGGAACATCCCCAGACGAACGGTCAGGTGGAGGCAATGAATAAAACTGTGGTTGCCGAGCTAAAGCGGCGACTAGGAGATAGAAAGGGAGTATGGGTCGACGAGTTACCAGAAGCACTAGGCTTACCGATGCACGCCACATGGGACGATCAGGGAGATCCCCTTTAACCTGACGTACAGCACAGACGCCATGCTGCCGGTCGATTTAGGAGAGCCATCATTACGACGTCAGATAGAGGACCTACAACTGAATGACCAAGAGCTGTGAATCGAACTGGACTCTCTGGGCGAGCGTAGTGATTAGGTGGCCTTAAGAGCCGAAGCATGCAAGCACATGGTGGAGAGAAAGTACAACTCCAAGGTGCGACCAAGGAGCTTTCAAGAGGGAGATCTGGTGTGGAGGAAGGTTGGAGAGGCTCGTCGAGTGACCACACACGGCAAACTGGCAGCAAAATGGGAGGGACCTTTCCGGGTGGTCGAAGCATTGGGAAATGGGGCGTACAAACTACAACACTCGGACGGACGACCAATTTCAAACACTTGGAACGCCACGCATTTAAAGTTTTATTTCAGTTGAATCATTCTTAAAAGTTGTATTTTCATGATGTTCAATGATTAATTCAATGACAGGACGTCCGCTTTCTCTCACTACTAGTCTCAGAACAAGACAAAAAATCCAAGTTGATGAACGGAGAGTTCCCCCGAGAACCACTGTCAACTTGGTCGGACGGTGAACGGAGAGTTCTATCCAAAGAACCACTGCCGTCCAGACCATCAAAAAATCCAAGTTGATGAACGAAGAGTTCTCCCACGAACCACTGTCAACTTGGCCGGACGGTGAACGGAGAGTTCTGTCCAAAGAACCACTGTCGTCCGGAGCATCAAAGAATCCAAGTTGATGAACGGATAGTTCCCCCGGGAACTACTATCAACTTGGCCGGATAGTGAACGGACGGTGAACGGAGAGTTCATTCCAAAGAACCACTTTCGTCCCGACTATCAAAGAATCCAAGTTGATGAACGGAGAGTTCCCTCGGGAACCACTGTCAACTTGGCCGGAAGGTGAATGGAGAGTTCTGTCCAAAGAACCACTACCGTCCGGACCATCAAAAAATCCAAGTTGATGAACGGAGAGTTCCCCTAGGAACCACTGTCAACTTGGCCGGACGGTGAACGGAGAGTTCTATCCAAAGAACCACTGTCGTCCGGACCATCAAAGAATCCAAGTTGATGAACGGAGAGTTCCCTTGGGAACCACTGTCAACTTGGCCGGACGGTGAACGGAGAGTTCTGTCCAAAGAACCACTGTCATCCGGACCATCAAAAAGTCTAAGTTAATGAACGGAGGGTTCCCCCGGTTAACTTGGGCGACCAATACATGGAGCAAGGAGCGAAAATAAATCTATCACAGAAATTAAAAGCAGCCGAACGAATGAAAAGGTCATGTATTCATTAGCAAAGGCACCAAAACACGCCAGCATTTACAAAAGGATGACCCGACTAACATTTTGACAACCCATGATGTTGGACGGGCGGCCTCAAGAATACATCAAAAGATCTGAACAAAAAATCTAAACAAAAAGCAAAAAGCAAAAAGCGATCAATTATTGCCGTCGTCCGCCTCCTCCTCGTCACCTTCCGCCTCTATCGCCTCGTCCGCTCCCGCGGCACCAGAGGGTTCTTCGTTCTCCCGCCCAATGTCATCAACCATGGAGTTGAGATCGAGCAAGACGCCATCAAAGACGTCTTTCTCAATGTCAAATCCCAAGGCAAAAGGCTCGTGTATGTCGGCAAGAACGGTCGCCTGATGAAGGGCTTTGTTAAAACCCTCCTCGTGCTAAAAAATGATGCCCGCCTCTAACTCGGATATCTTCTCTTTTGATCTGGCGAGGTCATCGGTCAGCGCTTCGTTTGCCTTCAGGAGCCCGACCTCAGAGCTTCTTTGGCGAGAAACCTTCGACTTCAGTTGGCTGCATTCCTGTAGAAGTCGTTCGTGATTGTCCTGGGCGACTGCTAAGCGGTCGTTGGCGTCAGCAGATTCCCTCTTGGATTTCTCGAGGTCAGCTTCCAGCTGCTCGATCCTCTTATCATATTCATCTTGGTTCAGGATCAACTGCTCCATTGCCGACTAGAGGGAGGCTGAATTCTTCTTCTCGACCAAAAGTTCAGCACAAACGTCATCCACCCCTCGACGGTCGGCGAACTCCTTCAAATACCACGCAAGGGAGGACGTCCGAGTGGACATCTCCAACATGGCGTTGGTAAGCTCCGTCTCATATGGAATTTGGTCCGGTCACTCATGTTGAATGCCGGACTAAATATAACTCCCGGCAACGGTGCCGAGGGGACCTTCTCTTTGCCCTTGAGAGCCTTTTTTGACGCCGACCGAGACGATGAGGCTTCCTTGTCTTTGTGACCCTGGCCTGATGGGTCTTTCCTTTTTCTCACCAGTTGAAGAGGATCGCCTCACTAGAGGAGGGCGAGGAGCATTCGGCGCCTCCTTTGGCCGGGCGGACGAGCTGGCACGGGATGCCTTCCGGGCGACCATAAAGTTGGATTGGCGGGGGGCAGGAGCAGTCATTAGATCTGAAAAAATAAGAAAACTCAGAAACATAAGGTCGACACACTAAAGAAAAATGAATTCAATATATTAATACCATACCGAACGCCTTTCGTTCATAATCCTCATGACGAAGGCATTCGACCAAGTGACGAGCGGAAATTCGGCGGGGGAGGGCATTAATGGTGCACACGACCTCAAAATCGGTCGGACCCAACACCCCCTCGGGGAAAGCTTTTATTTTCCGGGGTACCCTTGTCCAGTAAAAAGGGAACAAGGGATTCCCCGTAGAGTCATGGAATTCATGACGACCGGCAGCATCAATGATGATCTTGAAATATTGGTTCTTAAAATTCTTGAACGAGTCAGAATCCAGGCGGAAGAGTGTCCTATCCCGAACAGAAGTTAGGGACGCCCAACCGCCCTGAGGAGGCGGACGGACCTCGAAGTAGTGGAAAAAGACGGGGATGGTCGGAGTCACGCCCACGACCAGGCACATCGCTAAGAATGCCTGCACGACCGCCCAAGAGTTGGGATGCAGCTGTGCCGGGGCAACGTTAGCCTCCTGGAGGACGGCCATCTGAAACTCCGTAAAAGGCACCCGGACGAAGAGTTGCGCAAAAACGTTTGCGTACATGTAGAAGAAGTCGTCTGGACTCGACCTCTTCCCATAGTAAACTCTCCCGTTCCTCATACTAATCCCCGCCTGGACCAGCCGGGAATCCCCCACGTCCCGGACGATATGGAGACGGCTGACCCTCTTGGCCAGCAAGTCGCTGAGGCTGTACGCTGAAGCAAATAGACTGGCACCGTAAGGAGCCCAGTCGTACTCTGTCACAACGGTACCGTCACCATCTGGCTCATATGGGGTGTCGTCAACACGAATGCCGCCCTTCAGCAAAAATATGGGAATTCCGTTGATAATTCGATCGCCCGCCATGCCTGAAGAGCTAGGTTCCCAAACGGTCTCTTCCAGAAATGATGACAACACCGAACTCGGAGAAGCCCCGTGCCCACCAAAGCCGCTCGCCGAACTCCCGCCCGACGACTCAGAAAAAGAATCAACATGGACAACGGCCATTTATTACCTAAGGGAAAAAGAATATCGAGTTTGAGAAGACACGGCGGAGAAGTTGAAAATGAAAACGGAGAAGGTGAAGTGAAAAATGACAGCACCCCCTCTCTCTATTTATTGAAAATTTTCGGTAACCGTCAAACGCATCTCCGCCGTCGCAAACCCTCACGATCAACGCTCCAGATGCGAGGCCCCTTCAACTTCCCCTCTGCAACCGTGACACGTGTATTTCCCGCCCAAATCCAAATCCAAAGAGTCCCAAAGCCCATGAAATCCGGCCCAATACCAGTCCACTGACCCTCGCTACCCCACGGACGGGGCGAACACCAAAGTCCTACGTACACTGCGTATACTAGGGCTTGAGGGCTTGTGTACCAATGGGGACTGGACGTCGAATAGACCGGACGTCCGCAAAACCATAATGGTCCAACCACGCTATCCTTCCACTTGTCATCTGGATAAACAGCAACTATGAGGCTGGCCGGGAGAAGCCGCCAGCTAACCATGCAGCCTATAGGGACCGGCCGGTCAAAAGGAAAAACTTCGGGAGACCGGCCGACCATGCCGCTAATTAACCAAGTTTAAGGTAAGTTGTGGTTAAAAGCTATTGGGTTGAATTTGGGTCGTGATTAACGTTTCACTAATCCCAAGCCCATAGCGAAAACTATAAATATAGATCCAGGGTGAGTGGTAGATAGGTTGCATTTACTACACATTTATTACTGTTCTATCGAAAAAATGTCATTTCTCTCAGACTGACTTTGGCATTGGAGAATCTTTCGCAGATCTCCCACCCGCGCATAAAGAAGGAAATCAAGGAGTAAGGAGCGAGAACCGGACGTTCGAGAGACGAGAAGAGGAGGACGTAGAGGCATTGGACGACTCAGTCCCTACACCCGAAACACCTTGTAAAGGTCAAATTGTGCTGCATAAGCATGATTTTTTTTGAAGAAATTATCATGTTGATGATTTTGAAATGTGGAAATGAAGTGCTAAAACAAATGATGATTTTGTGTAAATTAAAGTTTGAATTGAAATTATAGTCTCTTGTGACAATTTTAGTATATAATATTTTGAGCTGAAGTTAAGTTATGATAAATTTGTTAAAGAAGATGACCACTTCAATTAAAAAATAATTACACTAAAGTCCATCAATTACACTAAAGTTATTAAAGAATGATAGTAGAAAAATGATGCAGAGAAAGTTGATAACAGAGAGTGATATAGACAGAGAAGATGTAACAGAGATTGTGAAAGAAATGTAATAGAGAAAGAAAAATTGTATTTACAAAGAGTTACATAATGTTTATATATGTAACAATAACAGTAAAAACGGTATTTAACTAACAAAACTGACAAACATTAAAGCTTGAATTACAAAACTAATACACCTCATTAATTCAAGCCTTTTGGTGTCACAACTACAAACTCCTTTCTGAGATACTCAAACCTGGCAGAATCTAGAGCTTTTGTAAACAAATTTGCCAGCTGAATATCAGTTTTGAAATGCACCAGTTCAATCTTGCCTATGTTAACAATATCACGTAAGAAGTGGTATTTAACTTCAATGTGTTTACTTCTCCCATGACTAACCGGATTCTTTGCCAAACTGATAGCTGAAGTGTTGTCCATCTTCAATTCTACAGATCTTCCTTTCTGAATTTGCAATTCCATCAGCAACTCATTCAACCACACCCCTTGACAAGCAGCAGCACAACCGGCTATGTATTCTGCTTCACAACTGGATAGGGCGATGACAGTTTGCTTCTTAGAACTCCATGATATGGGTGCCTTGTTCACAAAAAATATATTCCCAGATGTACTTTTTCTTTCAACCTGATCTCCACCAAAATCAGAATCAGTGTATCCAACTAAGTTCAATTCTTCCTGCTTCATACCATAAGGAAATAGTATGCC
>NW_025902020.1:8982-34599 GCF_018835915.1 Vigna umbellata
TATTTATTTATAATTTTTTAGTAAAAAAATAAGAGAATTTTTTTTGAAATCCATACTTGAGGTTCTCAATGTGAGAGGGTGAGTTGAAGATCTCACATTGACTAGTGATGAGATTAAATTATAGTATATATAGTGACAAATCACATTTTATTGAATCAATTTTGTAACGAGAAAAGTTTAAACTCATTACCTTAATATCTTGTAAGTCGAGGTGTTGTTTTTATTATTATTATCATAATATAGCTTCATTAAGCTAATCAAGTTATGTTCTTAAGACAAGATCATCTAAGTAAATCTCGTTTTGATGTTTAACATAATTCCTTAACGAAATAACATCTATCAAATGAACCATCTAGAATAAGTACGTTATATGTTATATGTGTAAATGCTAAACGTTACTCCAATCAAACTTTGCCTAAATGCTAATACATGCATCATGCCGAAACACTTAAGAACGTTTAACGCTTTTAACATATGTACAAAATAGTACTCTATTGTTTATTATGTTGTGCTCTCTTTTTTTGTGGAGATCATTAAAGTACATAACTTTATTCAAAATTTCTACATTGAATTAGAAAAACGTTAAGAGATAGGAAGATATTCTAGGAATGATTCCTTAATGTTTTATGTCTAATGCATTCATACAAGAAACATGGTTGCCTGTACAAGAAGTAACATTGCATTTGACCTTAGACCTAAAGGCTACCAACCCTACGTTGAGTAACAAATCTTTATTAAAGAAGTCTATATAAAGAGGATTACATGAAGAGAAAAGAACAAGAACAATATTTTTTATTGCTCTTACACTATCAACGTTCTCTCGCTTACATCATCTAGACTTTCTCTTTTGATAAAGAAAAACTTTATTACAAGTTTTCATATATTCATTGTATTGAAAATTTATCCTCTCTATTAGAATAATCATTTGTACTTATTTTAGAAAAACACTTTGTTGTTTTGTATATTCATAAATGAATTAAAATACATGTTGATTTAACTCAATGGAGTTAAACTAGTCAGTTAGACCAATGTAAAATCAAGAATAGTGAAACTCATTTAACTAGTTGGGTTAGTTTGTAAAATCAAGAGTTGAAGATTAGTAGAACCCGTTAAGGGTACTTAAGGGAGAACTGGATATAACTCATATTGGAGTGAATCGATATAAAAATAAGTCTTCATCCTTGTTTTCGTTTTAAAAGTTTTCTAAATGTTTCTGAAAATCTTTAAGTGTTCAACACTATTTGTAGACCGTTTCATCCCTGCAACAACACGTAACACTTATGTGTTACTCAAGGAAGGTTCATTTCATCTCTTTTGTCTTCAAGAGAGTTGTTCTCTAAACTTTAAACTCTTTCTTATATGATTGTAAATTTGGTTTATTTTTAGTGTTTAAGTTAATACATTTTTTAGAAAGATTACAACTAGACATATGGTCTTTTTATTCGAACTAATATAAAATATCTATGTACAAATTTTCTATTCCCTGATTTCTTTATTTTACTAAACTTATTAAAATAACATAAAAAGGTTTTAATTGAATGATAGATTTTGAAAAAAAATTTGAAAGTGTCAATTTTTATTAAACAAAACTAATTTGACTCCCTCTTAGTTTTTATCTGACGTAAATATTCTATGTTATGACTCTAATATCTGCAATAGTTATAGGAGGACAAGTCACAATGGGGTAGATGACGATGATCTTGCCCCAGTCTTCTTCTTCTTGGAAGGAAGGCGAACAACCAGACGTTCTTCCTAAAAGCCTTGTAATCCAATTGGCCTAACATGTATTCTGCAAAAAAGAGGAAAAAGGTTAAGAAAGTCAGTCACAAAGGAAAAACTCAAACATAATTCTAGCTTACCATAAAAAATGAGCGTCGGGGACCTCGACATCAAGGACTCAAAGAATTTCCTTCCAACTAAGGTAATTGGTAGAAGAACCCAACACCCCTCTTCTCCTCGATATTGAATAAATTCTTCCCAACATAGTTGAATTTGAAGGGACGACCACAAGAAGGAGGAAATTTCTAAGTTCGATCAGGATTGAGAAATAATTTGAGCTCAACCTTTGGAGTATAAGCCTTTAGCATAATGAAACAAGTTTCAAATTTTTTAAACGATTGAATGTAAGGTGTGAAAAGGGAATGTCGGGCATTGTTCAAGGAAACCTAGCTAACTTAAGACCCATGCTTTAGTTGATAAAAGTATGTGAAAATTTGAACAAAGCACACTATTCCTAGTTGATTACACAAAACTTGAAACGCTTTTACGAAACCCAACTATTGGGGTGAAGTTGACTATGAGCAGTGTTAGCATAAAGCTAAAGACCAGAAATTTTGATGATGTCTCAAAGTCAAGTCTCAAGTGCTCTTATTGCAAGAAGATATAAAGATTTGTTTGTATATTAAAGCTTTTGTAATTTAGTATATTTATGTATAGGATGTGGTTTATCCTTGATTTTATGTATTGTGTGCCTTAGGTTGCGTTAAAATTTATTTTAAATCAGAAAACCTCATTTTATACTCAAGATAATTGATTATCAACTTATAATAATCAATTATCAATAATCAATTATGACTTGCCATAATTGATTATCACGAGCAATTATGAGAATTTTTAAGCAATTTTTTTAGTGTTGTGCATTCATTAAATGCATAATCAATTACCATAATTAGATAATTGATTATCACACGTTAATTAGTTGACAACAAATTTTTGGAGGTATCCTTGAGTGAGATCTCTATAAATTAGATTGTGACTCTCATTCTAAAATACGAAATACGAAAATACAAAATAAGTGTATTTTGGAAAATCTTATCTGTAGTGTGCGGTGATAAGTTTTCTAGGGTTTGCTGAACCCTTGTGTTATGGCTTTGAGAACTTGACGTTCTGACATAGAGCGAGAACTTTCATAGGGAGTGTGATTGAGTGTTGTTGTTGTTGGCATAGAGCGAGAACTTTCACAGAGAGTGTGATTGAGTGTTGTTGTTGTTGCTGAGTTGAAAACCTGTTATCCTTCGTGAAGCATTCGGAGGAAGAGTTCATCCTTTGTGAAGATTCAGAGGAGGTGTTCATCCCTTGTGGGTCACAGGGGAAGGGAGTTTCATCTCTTTGGGTAACAAGAGAGGTGTTCTAACCTTAAATTGTTTTATTTTCTTTGTAATTGTAACAGTTTGTTGGTTTGTGCTAGTGCAACATTAATTCTAAGTTGAGATTAACAAATAGATGTAGGATCTATGTGATCCGAACCAGGATAAAAATTACCTGTGCAATGTTCTCTCTTTCTTATTCTTTAATTTGTTTAAATTTTTTTAAGGAAGTTTTATATTTACTTGAGAAAATTATTAAAAGAATGATTTGAAATAAGAAACCAATTTACTCCCTCTTGGTTTGTTAAATGTGTTAACCATTCTATTGCGTCGTTCTAACAGGCAATGCTCAAATCTGTCGGAAGAGCCGACTCAAAATTGGAAAGGGGGAAAGTCACATAAAACACTTTAAAAAAATATTCATAAGAAAAGATAAAGGTACCTCGCTAGCCTCAGGTACCATAAAACCCATATCCGAAAGGGAACAAGGGAGAGCAATGAGCCCATCCCGACAAATTTTGAAGGTAACAACAAATTCATTCAGTTTCCTGAAAAAATTAAAATCAGAGATGTAGGAAGCAACCTTATCTAAACCTCAAGTATACCTAGCATCTATAATAGGAAGAAAGTGATCCTTATGCTTGGTTTTTGGGGCAGAAGAAGCCATTTTTTTCCTTTTGTCCTTTGACTTAACCTAATGTTTCCTAGAAGTCACTATAGTAACCCCTAAAGAAAGAATTAAAGGGGCAATGATGTTAAGGAGCTTTGGGGGAGGAAACCTTGTCTCGCGATCAAATGAATATGAAGAACCCTCATCCATGGTGGTAATCTCCCTCTCTAGTGGAGGATGACCTAGAGAAGAGTTGGAGGAAGAAGACATACCTAGCAGATGAAGGACAAACAAAGAAGTATGTAGAGGAGAAACTTGAAGAAAGGTTGTTCGTAAATTGTAGAATGTGGATCCAGAACAAGGATTGTTGTGAAGCAAGGAGAAATTGAAACTTGAAAAGGAAGAGTCACTAAGCTCAAAATAAGGGTTTATAAAACGTTGTTTCCCTCCAAAAGGTCATGACCTTTGACGCTTCGTGTCTTTTCATCAAGCCAACGAGATAGTGAAACATCAACAAAGAAGTTAGATGTAATTAATGTAAAAGTGCACTTTAGACGCTTAAAGGCAATTATTATCCAAAACCCCTTATTCATGTTGCACTAAAACCAAGAAGAGTGCTCAACAAGAAAAACCCTAAAAGATAGCGCAAATGTCTTTATGTTTGAATATGGTGTCATTAAGCTTGGATAAACAACATTCCACCTACTCATAAGTTGGTTTAAGCTCGGCCAAAAGGTCAATTATAGCCACGATAAAGTCTTTTATATTTGCATGAATAAGTTAGATGCAACTCGGCCAAAGCAGAGTTGTCATCCAATGAGATAAGACAAAGTGTTGGTCAAACTCCTGAGCTTGGGGGTCTGCGTACATACTCGATCTAAAGGAAAACTTTAATGTACCTTTAAAGATCAATAGTTTCAACCATAAAGATCATTTATAACATATAGTCGTTGTGTCCTCTCTTTGTATGATATTTATTTATCATCATTCTTCGGATACTTAGGCTCAACAGGCTCAAAAGCCAAATTCGATCAAATTCAATATAAAGAACTCAACCAAGAAGCATTGCTCACTAAAACTAATCACTCTTTTTCCACTCATGTCATCTTATCTATAAACTCTTACTTAACCATCTAAAAAAAATTTACATGTAAATATTAGGATTCTACCACGGACCTCAAATCTAAACCCAATAAAAACACATATGAAGTCTAAGACAATTATATTTTAGCAACACACCTTTGATATAATACTTATTCATTTCAATTAGATTATGAACGCAGCACAGGTCCTTATTAGTGTTAATAAATATGTCGGTCGACTTTATTTGAAATATTATTTATCTTGATATTATTTTAAATTGTTAAAATATATTTTTAATAAAACTTTATTTATTATTGGCCGAGTTAGATTAATTTAAAACAAAATTTTCAAATATTGGTATATTACATTCATACTTAAGAAATTTGTCCTTAAAGAAAAGAAATAGTTGGTCTAATCCAATTGACATATTTTATTTTAGTATAATAAAAAAGTTATAATTTTATTATAAAAAAATTTAATTGCATTAATTTTGTTTGCACTTTGATATAGTTGTGATAATTGAACATGTGTTAAATTGTAACGTGTATTTATTAAAAAAATGTAATATATCATCATTATATTTGGAGATAATTTTTTCTCCTTTGTTGTTTGTTGTGTAAATTTACAATCATTTATGATTCCTTCGTTATTAATTGCGTATTAATTTAATTTTTTAATAAACGCACATAATAATTACTAAAGACCAAATTTGTACTAATTTTTTATGTTTTTATCAGCAATTACATTAATTTTTAACAGAGTTGAAACAAAGCTTATAAAAAATTAAAATTATTGTACTAAGAATATAATTTATTTTACTATATTCAAAATAATATTCAACTGATTAATTACTTTTATTTTATCCATTAAACAATTGAGAGATTTTTAAACACTAGAACAAATATATCTTAACTCGTAAAATTAAATTTAAATAATGTAAAAAAAATGTATGTTCATTTCTTAAAAGGTACTCATACAAAGTCAATGTAGAATTGAAGAATAACAACTAATTATTAGCTAATAATGTTTATACGACTAAATAATTAATTGATAAATTAGATGTGGTGGAATATAGAAATTCGTCAACTTCAAAACCTTATCTTATTACATGGTCATGAAATTATCTACAATCGTCTCATTGATCAGTCTTGATAAATGATGTACAAAATTATGATACTAATTTTCTAGGTCCATTTAAATTATTTTACTGAAAGAGTATTTTAATATATTTTTGAATTTAGATAATGGTATAAAAATAATTTTGAGTATGAATTCAAACATAAACAACTTATTTTTTTTTTAAATAATTATTAAAGATCGTATACAAAATGCGATTTATTTTTGGGTGATAGAAACTCAGAGGCGATATGAAAATGAACTATTGTGATACGCTCCAAATATTTAGAACGAATCGATGCCTTTAAAACTAGATAAGTACTTAAATTGGTGAAAACAGTAATTTTAAGGCCACGAGTTTTATTGTAGAATTATATTAATATTTTAATATCATATAATATTCTAAATAATAACATAGTATGCCATTGTAAAAAATGAATATATAAAATTTATCAATTACTTTGAATAACTAAATTATAATAATAATTGGAAAACTATTTTCCAGCTATATAATATTTAAATATTACTCTTTGCTATCCTAAAAAATTATTTTGGTTAAACTAAACATTAAAACTTAAAAATATGATTTTTTTTTTATTTCAATCAAATTATTCAAATAATTTTTCAAAACTTTAGAACAATAAATTAATGGTTCTTCATCCATATTTCTATTCAACGTCTTAAGAGTCACGTCTTAAGAAATATGATCTGTTCTGATTAAACACAAACAGTGGAATGAAGTGTTTTATTATGTGAGTTGCAGCTTTCTGTTGTGTGTAATTCTTTGTTTTCGGTTTCTTTCTTTAACACCATTTTCTTGTTTCGTAGCTCTTAGTATTTGATGCATTGATTGTGTTATAGTAGATGATATGTGTCATGAGAGTGTAGAACTTTATGATAAGATTCAAAATGTAACGAGAGATAACGTTTATAAGGTTGAGATCAGCACACATTTTATTATCTCACCCAAACCATGTTGTCACTGTGTGAAGCAGAGAGAAAGATCTGCTCACCACTCACATTTTGTCTTCATTTCTTGCATCACATCAAGGGCCATACAAAATTGGACCAACACACTCATAAGTACTTTTTCTTTTTTCACTTTTCTGTGTCTATCTATAGTGATACCATGATTCATAATTACCCTTTACTGTTACAACGTGGGTCTCTATCACAACAACGACAAAGACCACGAAATTCATCGAGTGTTGTACTGCACAAGCTCATGTTCGCTTATCCTTAATGCAATTATCATCATCAATGATTCAATGGCCATGGTTGAAGCCACTTTCTTAGTGCCCAACAGCTTCCTCTTATCTTTCTTTCTCTATCTCTGTGCACCCTTTTGCATGCCAAGCTCTTCTTCTTCACTCACTTCAAACATTTTCACCACACCAACATGAAAATATCACTCTTTCACACTTAAGTGGCTTCTGCTCTTACTGTGTTCTAATATGGGTCTGCTTAGACTCCCATTTCTTTCTGTACTCTGTTTCCTTTTACCATTGCTGTGTTCCATTACCAAATGTGGTGCCTCTGATGTTTATGTGAAGTTCTAGAAGGTCCCTCACGCATTCTCTCACTCTAAGTCAGCAACATTTGCTTTCCAAGTTCTTAACTCTTCTAGTAGGGGCCATTGCTCAAACTGCACCCTCATATGCAAGGTTTGTGTGTTTGGGTGTGTTAATTTGGCAAGTCGTTTACTTCTAAGAGTAGCTTAATTTAACCAGCAATTCAATCATTTTGTTGTTGTGAAATGTTGATTATATTACTTAGTGTAGTTTTTCATTAACGTGGGCATGTTTTTATACAAGACCGAGATTGATAAAGAAATTAAATCACCAAATTTATCAATTTTCTGATTCGAGAGCTTTCTTTTCTGTGGGAAGACATGTGAAACATAGTACAGCTTACGTGTGTTAAATCCTTTTAAGGAGCAATTATTGCATGATCTTCAACTGACACATCACATGTCTATGGTTTTGACCAATCTTCACATGTAGGTGTAGCACAGTTTTAGTAACTATTTGAAACGTGAATTTTGGATGGTAACAAAAACATGTGAGGTACCATATCGTACAATAATTTTAAGGTTAAAGGGGTTAGATTCACTTGACAGATTATATCATGTCTTAAACTACTCTGTTGTGTTTGTGAGTAGCACTAGAACTAAAATGCTGGTTCAAGGTGTTAATTTTGTTTTATATTCCTTTTGGGTTTTGTATCTTTTGGATGGGGAGGGGATGTTATAAGCTATTCTGATTGTTCTGAAATACCATGTTGCAGATGGATGATGAGATCAAATCAGTATGTAAACATGGAAAAGTTTCATACAGAAATTTGAGGGATGGAAATCATACTTTTGAAGTCTGCACCAGACATGAAGGACTTGGCTATAACTGTGCCACCTATAACTGGATTGTTGGTTAAGAAACCATACTTAATTCCTTATCCTTTTTATTAGTTAACAATCACTTCTGGGATTTGACCCCTTTTAATTTCTGATTATGTGTGGTTAATGAAAGAACCTATGTCCAGAGTATTTTGACTAAATAAGGTAGCATAAAATAGGAGAACATTAATGTTTCATGCTTAACAGTTTATGCCACAAATGTCAGTAGCAAAATTTCTTTTGACATTTTGAGTAGGATAGCTAATGCATCTCATTATCTCAATGCTTAACTACCTTTTGCTTGCATCATTGTAACATGGAAAAACAAGTTTCCAGAATCATGGAAAGGAGGGAAAGAAGAAATATTGCTTGAATTTTCTATCTGACTAATTAACATAAATCTGTTTTTCATTGAACATAATAGGTATTTTTTGCCTATCTGCACTGTAATTTTGTCATGAATTTGGTGTAGTCTTGTCTTTCCATGTTTTTCTTTTCTTTTTCTCTTTTTTAATAAAATCTTCATGTAATACCAATGATATCTGACATGAACTTATTTTGAAATACCATTTTAACATTTCTCTACATTATTTTCTATCAGATACAACTCCCCCAACGGCGTATGTTACTGCCTCAACATCTTTTACAAGTTCCTTAAATGTGTCTGTAAACATATCTTTCACAGAACCCTGTATAGTTGGAGGAGGTTTTGGATGCAAGTCAGTAAATGCATGCAATGTAAGTGGGTGGCTAACCAAGGTTGCTTATATTTCTGAAGTTGTCTTTTTTTACCATGTATCTATAGCAGATCTCTTCTCTGTAACTTGTTTCCAACGAATGCCATATATTTCCAAGAAATTAATGTAAAAAAAAAATATGGAATTTTTCTACCTGTATAGCAATGATAATTTCTTCCGAGCTCTGTTGTCGCTATGGAAAATGCAAAATCCATATTAAGGGGGTGAGGTGTCTTGAAAAAATAAATGCTGTTAATATAATACTGCCTCAGTCTTTAACACACTGCTTTGTTATTTCTCTACAGCTTCTTGTCTATGGTGCTGGCCAGGTCATACCATCTTCCTTTAGAGTTTTACAGCCAAATCTCACATATTCTCTTCTCGTTAGTCTGTCATCTACAGTTCAATATGGCCGAGCAATCGTTGTAATGGATAGGAACTTCTGCACTGACCTTGCTGGCAACAGCTTTATGAGAATGCCAAATTCTAGTGTTTATATACATTTTGGTAAGTGAATCTTTTATTCTGTCATAGTAGGTCAGTTCAAGGTCCAAACAGGTAAAACCATTGTTTTAAGCCTCCAAGAAAAGAAGGTCTAAAAAAATGTTTTCTAGTACTAATTGCTTTAGGCCTCAAAAATAATTTTTAGGACTAATTGCTTGAGACCTCCATGAAAAAAGGACTTCAAAAAAATATTCATTCTTAAAGGACTTCTTAAACCCTTGAATAGTCCCTTTGGCATACCATAGTATTATTCTCAGCAATGCGTGATGTGTCATTTGTTTGATTACTTTTATGGATAAAAGTTCATGTGCTTTGGTGCTTGTGGCCTCAAAGATGCTGTACTGTCTTTTTCTACAGGTGCTTGAACTTTTAATCCAATAGAACTGAACATTATGTTATCGTGTATCAGTATTGTAGAGGCTAGGAGCTTCGAAGATTTTTATGCATTCTAAATATAAGTAAACAACACTGTAGAACACATTTGGTTACTTTTTAATGTTCAGAACTTGATTTCCTCTATTGCAACCATGATACAGACAGGAGAAAAGTTTATGTCAACATCAGGACTCGTGTACCAGAAGAACTGCTTCAACTTAACAGTGAAACGAGAACAGTACAGGCAACTAATGACTTTGACAGGCTAAAGATATATTTGTACTTCTCAGCTCCAGTTCTGAATTCATCTACAGAAATTTTGAATTCTATCAACATTAGTCAGGGTTCACTTCTTCTAAATAATTCAAAAAGCCTTGGAGAGAGAAGATTTGGATTCATGGTCAGTTGATTGATTCGTTGATATGATAAGTTTTAAGTGTGTATATCATTTGCTTATTCTAAGTGCTTCTCCTCTGCTTACACTTTCTTTTGGCCAACTCTTATTTCAGATTGCTAATATATCCTCAACTTCTATAATATCAATTAACTTCAATTCAGAGTCTATAATAACCAGACAAGGGACTCAAGTTTCACCAACTGCACCAGTTACTTTCCTTTATGGTACATTCTATCCACCAACCACTAAGAAAAAACATATATTGTTTTTACACACCTTTGTCTTAAGAATCTTGAGATTCCTATGCTCTTTGCTAACATACCCATGCATGGAATTCAGATACTACGAGGCCTGCTGTGATGTTGAGTACATATAGCATGAGGACAAGAGAGCACAATCTCCAAATATTAGTTAAATTTGTGAAGCCTGTTTTTGGCTTCAACTCCTCTTGCATATCAATTTCAGGGGGTTTACTAAAAAGGTAAGTATTTTTGTGGATGGTCATTTTCTTAGGATATAAATATGTTTTTAACCTTTCAAACTTGAACACAAAATTGGAATTGGTCTGGTTTGAAAATTTGTTATATTTTGATCCTAAACTTAAAAAATAATTGATATAATCTTTTAAAACTAATAACGTTAATCTTTTTAGATTTGTTAAAAGGTATTTTAGGCTGACATTTGAATTGAAACTTAGGTAAACACCTCAAACATTGTCTTCAAACCGCATTTAACTCATCAAAATTTTCTAATGAAGTTGAATTAGAAGGACGATATTTATTTATTTTTAAAAATTTGAAGACTAAATTGTTTGTGACAGATACTAAAAATATATTTAACCATTTTATTATATTGTATATAGTGTAAAATGACACTAGTAATTCAATGCATGCTAAATATCCCTCTCTCTCTCCACAATCATTATGTGAAAGCCAAATGTCTATTGACAGACATCAACTTTTGTTTTCTGACTAGTTTCCATGAAATAAGACGCGACATATACATGGTTGAGTTACTAGCAGATGATGGTTTAGTCTTTGTTGGTGTGCATGAGAATGTAACAAGAGATGTTGCTGGGAACAAAAATCTAGCTTCCAATTTTCTACAAGTGAGGCGCTGTAAGATTTTTAGTTTTGCTTATTCATTCTTTTTTTGGTGATAGTGTTGCTATTAGAGCTGATTTTTTTTTCCCATCTTGTGAGCATTTCTATTCGTGTATATCACAATATTGTTTTTTTATTTGCACCTATTTTATCAAGTTGTTAAAATATTTATGGTTTTGCAATCGTGCAGACTCTATGCCTCTCATTTCCTCAGTGGTTTCAGCATTTGCAACTGCTTCATTTGTGGTGACATCAATTGCTGCGGGTTTTCTTACTATCTCAACTGCAAGCCTTCAATCTGTTGGTACATTTACAAGATCATCGTCTTTCTTGGTCTTCGATCCAGCGAGGAATCTTCTTGTGAGACACTTAACTTGAATCCTGCTGACAAGTTACACCAGTTTATATCCTGTTATTTAAATGGAGAGTCAGTGACCTAGAATACTTTGGAAGAGAGACTCAGATATCAAGCTTGACAAATTATCAAATGGAGCTTGATCGAGTTTATAAACAAGGAAAAGTAAAAACAAAACAATGGATGAAGATAAATTTTCTCTATTTCAATGCTCAGTTGCTCACTCACTAACTCACTTTCTTCCATGCCAACTTGTCACAAACAAAATATTGGTCCTAGATTTTGCATTCAAGGGTAGAGAGTAGAAACCATTGCTTCTTCTCAACCAACATGAAATAATTTTCTTTTAGCATCTTGAACTTTTAGTTTTCTTTCAACTTTGAAAAGTTTCTGTAAATTACAGAATGTTCTTTTATTTTTATAGTGATTATGGAGAGAAAACCACATTGATAGGATAACTTTGTCAATCATGCAGAGAATTTTGGGCCATATTCAGGTGTTTGCACTATCTAGATGGTTAGCAGTTAAGTTGCCAGTCGAGTTTTATGAATTTGCCAGACATTTGCAATGGACCATACCCTATTTTACTGTTCCATGGGAAAATGAACCAATGAACCTATTCAAGGTAAGCTCTAATCCCTTTGGAACCTCTAAGGTCATCAACAAGGCTCCAGCAACAATCCCAAACAAGTTAGTTAAGAGTTTGAATTTGGCTGCTTCAGTGTATGGATCACCACTTACTTCTTCAGAGTACCAGCAATATTTTGAGGTTAGAATAAGTTGAGATGTATATCAATAGTGCAGAGAAATTGAATTTCTTATCTATGTTAATGAAAAATCGTCAATTCTTAATTCATAGTGCACACTTGCAGAGTGAAAATATGAAACCAGAAGCTGAATATATTTTGGATTCACAACATCCCTCTGGGTAAGTTATATGTTTCAATACATTACAATATATTTGGAAATCAGTTTTTTCATTTATATACAGAAAAGGTCATCATTAGCATACAAAGGATACTAGCAAAACACTCAACTCACTTTTTGTTAGCTCAACCTAATATTGTTTTGAAAAAAAATGAATACTAGACCACCAATACTTTACTACAATGTTAACTGGAAATTGAATACTAGACCACCAATACTTTACTACAATGTTAACTGGAAATTGCCAACTTAGTATATTGCATTCTAGTTGTCAACACATGATATACCCAATTTCAACCAGATGTCAGAAAAGGTTTGCAAATGAACCACTGCTTCAAAAATGGACTAAGAGGATACATTTTTTTGTTCTGCATCTATAACAATAAGAAAAGGCATTCCATGAGATAAATCAAGAAGCATACTCTGTTTTCAGATTATAATTTATTTATTTGTCAAGTACAAGTGCTTCAACAATATATTCTATAATCGATTATAAGATTTGTTTCTTTTTTGTCGAATAGATGGACAGAATTTTATAGAAGCATGTTGTGGTTAGCTGTGATCTGTGGTGGTTTAATGGTTCTGCATGCTTTTCTCCTCATTGTCCTGAAATTTGGGAAGAGAAATTCTGAGAAGCATACAATCCATGGATCACTCACATTCCCAAGATTTGAGATATTTCTTATATTTCTTGCACTACCGAATATTTGCAAGTCCTCTGCTGTCCTAATTCAAGGTAAACATAATCATGATGTTGTTATTTGTCACCTAACCATTTTCTGTGATCAATAAGTAAAGCAAAATATAAAGCAATGACAGATAAAAGATATTAGACATATGAAATGAATACTAGTTGATTCAAACCACCAGTGAGGTCAATCACATTATAGAGTGCTTTATGAAGAATGAATAGGTGGTTTTTCTAATTAGTGGTGAAATGTGTGATATAAATTTGGGAAAATTACAGGATTCTTGACAAAAAAACACAGTATGTTTGTTGTCTTCGATATGAAAAGGAAGATTCCTTTCTTTGTTTTGACAAAATCTAAACTGATAACTGAAGAGTTTATGGTTCCTGTTTTCCTTCCCTCTCAGGAGGTGAACACAGATATTCCAATCATTATCTCACCTGGTCTAAATTATAGCGCTTGGCAAATGTATTCAATTGATTTATTGAAACTTATGAGAAGGATAATAGAAAAATTAGAAATAGATGACAGCAATGAGATCACTTCCCTTATATGATTTCAGTATTCAATGCAAGGCCATTTATTCAGAAGTCCAAAACTTCTCTCACACAATCACTAGGTTTAATTTTTCTCTTTTGCATTATGGCTATAGGGGGATCTCCTTCTGGAATTGCTGTTGGGACTATACTGTTCGTTTTTGTGTCCATTGTTCTACTGGCTTTGTTCTTGTTCCTCTCCATTGGAATCACATTTGGAAAGTTGCTTCAATACAAGGAAGTCCATCAAGAAGGTTTGACATTTCACTGGTACCAAGAGCTTGTGAGAGTAACTCTGGGGCCAGGTAAAAGAGGCCAATGGACATGGAAAGAACAACCTAGATCTGTTTATCTAACCATCTTTGGCCCACTGTTTGAAGACTTGAGAGGCCCTCCAAAGTACATGCTTTCACAGATATCTGGTGGCACTGGCAACCCTCCAAGTCAAAGAGACCGCATCATTGCCTCTGATGATGAAACAGAAGATGCAGAAGCACCTTTCATCCAAAAGCTGTTTGGGATTCTTAGGATATACTACGTGTTTCTTGAATCCATAAGGCGTGTTTCACTGGGAATTTTGGCAGGTCACTTTGTTCCAACTCAGTCTTCTAAGACCCCTGTGATTATTATGTTGTCTATGACTTCTTTTCAGCTGTTCTTCATGTTGCTAAAGAAACCTTTTATAAAGAAAAGGGTTCAGCTAGTGGAGATTATCTCACTCACCTGTGAAGTTGCTTTATTTGGTACTTGTTTTGTCCTTCTGAAGAAGGAATTTTCTGTGAGAGCTGAGACTAAGACTGGGATTTTCATGCTAGTGCTGTTCCTAGTGGAGTATTGTGCACAGATCATCAATGAATGGTATGCTTTATATGTGCAAACAAAGATGCTGGACCCTGAGGAAAAATCACTCTTGGTAGGTTTAAAAAATGCCTTGATTGGGTTTCTTTTGTATTTCATCCCTCAAAAGTGCATCAAAGACTTGGTAAATAGGTTACCACAAAACGGAACTGGGAATAATGAAGAGTCTAGAGACACTGCTTCAGGTGGTGACAGGTCAAGATTCTCAAGTAGTAGAAGCTCGGGTACACCTGATGGAGCGTGGTTGAAACAGATAAGGGAATTTGCAAAGTCTAGCTTTGGTAGGGAAAGAAGTGTAAATGATCCTTCGACTAGTGGCACTACTGCATGGAGTGGGTTATGGGGAAACAAAAGGAGTGGGAGCTCATCTTCTGAGTTCAAGTCAAAATCAAGTTCATTGTACAAAGATTTGGAAGCCATTTTTTCTTCCAAATAATACAGAAAATAGTTAGATTCGTATCTCATTTTAGAACAATTTGTATCTTACTGTAATAAATCTACATGGATTTGCCTCCCGTTCCTGTCAACTTGTTTATCATGTAAGATGGTGCACAATTCTATGTGTTAATCGTTTTTTGCATATTATCAAGGTTTTTTTTGCATATAACAACAAAGAGGGAAGAAAGAGATAAGTCAAAGCAACAAAGAGAGTAAAAAATTCATATTTACTAAATAGAAGAATGGAGATGAATAAATTCTTACCTTAAAAATCGAAACCTTTATTCTTCTCGTTGTTATCATCCTTTATTCTGATGATGTTATTATATTCTCCTCGCACTATAGATCAATTTCCCCCAAGAAACCCAAATTACCAATTTGCCAAGTTAAACTGAACCCTAATTTTCCAAAACGTCATATCTTACTACTCAGCTTTTAATCTTCATTTTGTTCAGCTAAATTACAGTTTCAAGCTTTGTTCTGCTCCCAAACCCCGTGCCACCAAGCAGCAGCAAAATTCAACACCTGTGCTCTGTTTTTGGCTTATTCTCTTTCCTTTCAACACCTGTCCAAAGCCAAAGCTTCAAGCTTTTTCTCTATTCTGCTCCTCTTCAATTATCATATCATATAAACATACAGAAAAAGAAATGGGTTCTTTGATGAGTTCACCGAAAAAGAAAGAACAGATGGAAGCAGCGTTGAATAAGGCTAAGGGCATAGTATCCTCTTCCCCTGTTGTTGTCTTTAGGTATTTCTTTTCTTTTTCTTTTCAATCTAATTTACCTGTTGTTTTATATTTTGCAAGTACCTTGTTTAATCCATGAAATCCTAATGATTTTCAAAATGTATTCAGATTAATTTGTATTTAGGTCTCACTCAAATCTAAAAGTAATTCCAATACAAAAACCTTAAATAGATTTAATTCTTCTACAATCACCGTACAATTTGAGGTCTCCAATACCTGTTGAGACATTGAAAGTTCCCTTCAAAAATGTTTACCCTTCAACCAATTAGTTTTTGGTTGTGAGCTTAGGAATAGTTAGGTGCACGGTACAATGAAATAGCTCTAAATTTTCTCTTTTTTATATTAGTAATTCCATCGTGTAATCTGTGTGTGGTGGCAGCAAGACTTACTGTGGTTATTGCAAGCGGGTCAAAGATCTCTTCCTACAGCTTGGAGCATCCTACAAGGTTTTTGAATTGGACACAGAAAGTAAGAGTGCTATGAATACTCTCTCGAGTGATTTCATGTTTGGTCTATTATATCAATTTTCTTTTCTTGTTAGATCAATGCTGTTTTCATGTTTGTTGTCTTCGCTTATTCTTTGCTTTAAGAGTCTATTTTCAAGTTAAGGTGAGTTACCTGCTTTTAGAGTGTATTAAAGCTTTTAGGCAAGACAATATTTACCCGTTGAAATTGAAATCTAGACAATCCACTTGATATCATTTTCAATCTAACCTAAAGTTTCTTTTATCTAAAACTTCATCGTCTTTCTTATTTTTATACTCCATCGTCTTTCTTTTGTTTTTGTGTTTTTATGTTTTTTATTTTTTATTCTTTTGTTTATGTGTTTTTGTGCTTTTTCTTTCTCGTATTTTTGTGTTTTTTGTTTGTGTTTTTATACTTCATCGTATTTTTCGTGTTTTGTGTTTTCTGTTTTTGTGCTTTTATACCTCATCATCTTTTTTGTGTATTTGTGTTTTTATATTTCATCGTCTTTTTTGTGTATTTGTGTTTTTATACTTCATCGTCTTTCACGTGTTTTCGTGTTTTTATACTTCATCGTCTTTCTCGTGTTTTTGTGTTTTCGTGTTTTCGTGTTTTTATACTGCATTGTTTTTCTCGTGTTCTCGTGTCTATATACTCCTTCGACTTTCTCGTGTCTACATACTCCATCGACTTTCTTTCTCGTGTCTGCATACTCCATCGACTTTCTCGTGTCTGCATACTCCATCGACTTTCTCGTGTCTGCATACTCCATCGACTTTCTCGTGTCTGCATACTCCATCGACTTTCTCGTGTCTGCATACTCCATCGACTTTCTCGTGTCTGCATACTCCATCGACTTTCTCGTGTCTGCATACTCCATCGACTTTCTCGTGTCTGCATACTCCATCGACTTTCTCGTGTCTGCATACTCCATCGACTTTCTCGTGTCTGCATACTCCATCGACTTTCTCGTGTCTGCATACTCCATCGACTTTCTCGTGTCTGCATACTCCATCGACTTTCTCGTGTCTGCATACTCCATCGACTTTCTCGTGTCTGCATACTCCATCGACTTTCTCGTGTCTGCATACTCCATCGACTTTCTCGTGTCTGCATACTCCATCGACTTTCTCGTGTCTGCATACTCCATCGACTTTCTCGTGTCTGCATACTCCATCGACTTTCTCGTGTCTGCATACTCCATCGACTTTCTCGTGTCTGCATACTCCATCGACTTTCTCGTGTCTGCATACTCCATCGACTTTCTCGTGTCTGCATACTCCATCGACTTTCTCGTGTCTGCATACTCCATCGACTTTCTCGTGTCTGCATACTCCATCGACTTTCTCGTGTCTGCATACTCCATCGACTTTCTCGTGTCTGCATACTCCATCGACTTTCTCGTGTCTGCATACTCCATCGACTTTCTCGTGTCTGCATACTCCATCGACTTTCTCGTGTCTGCATACTCCATCGACTTTCTCGTGTCTGCATACTCCATCGACTTTCTCGTGTCTGCATACTCCATCGACTTTCTCGTGTCTGCATACTCCATCGACTTTCTCGTGTCTGCATACTCCATCGACTTTCTCGTGTCTGCATACTCCATCGACTTTCTCGTGTCTGCATACTCCATCGACTTTCTCGTGTCTGCATACTCCATCGACTTTCTCGTGTCTGCATACTCCATCGACTTTCTCGTGTCTGCATACTCCATCGACTTTCTCGTGTCTGCATACTCCATCGACTTTCTCGTGTCTGCATACTCCATCGACTTTCTCGTGTCTGCATACTCCATCGACTTTCTCGTGTCTGCATACTCCATCGACTTTCTCGTGTCTGCATACTCCATCGACTTTCTCGTGTCTGCATACTCCATCGACTTTCTCGTGTCTGCATACTCCATCGACTTTCTCGTGTCTGCATACTCCATCGACTTTCTCGTGTCTGCATACTCCATCGACTTTCTCGTGTCTGCATACTCCATCGACTTTCTCGTGTCTGCATACTCCATCGACTTTCTCGTGTCTGCATACTCCATCGACTTTCTCGTGTCTGCATACTCCATCGACTTTCTCGTGTCTGCATACTCCATCGACTTTCTCGTGTCTGCATACTCCATCGACTTTCTCGTGTCTGCATACTCCATCGACTTTCTCGTGTCTGCATACTCCATCGACTTTCTCGTGTCTGCATACTCCATCGACTTTCTCGTGTCTGCATACTCCATCGACTTTCTCGTGTCTGCATACTCCATCGACTTTCTCGTGTCTGCATACTCCATCGACTTTCTCGTGTCTGCATACTCCATCGACTTTCTCGTGTCTGCATACTCCATCGACTTTCTCGTGTCTGCATACTCCATCGACTTTCTCGTGTCTGCATACTCCATCGACTTTCTCGTGTCTGCATACTCCATCGACTTTCTCGTGTCTGCATACTCCATCGACTTTCTCGTGTCTGCATACTCCATCGACTTTCTCGTGTCTGCATACTCCATCGACTTTCTCGTGTCTGCATACTCCATCGACTTTCTCGTGTCTGCATACTCCATCGACTTTCTCGTGTCTGCATACTCCATCGACTTTCTCGTGTCTGCATACTCCATCGACTTTCTCGTGTCTGCATACTCCATCGACTTTCTCGTGTCTGCATACTCCATCGACTTTCTCGTGTCTGCATACTCCATCGACTTTCTCGTGTCTGCATACTCCATCGACTTTCTCGTGTCTGCATACTCCATCGACTTTCTCGTGTCTGCATACTCCATCGACTTTCTCGTGTCTGCATACTCCATCGACTTTCTCGTGTCTGCATACTCCATCGACTTTCTCGTGTCTGCATACTCCATCGACTTTCTCGTGTCTGCATACTCCATCGACTTTCTCGTGTCTGCATACTCCATCGACTTTCTCGTGTCTGCATACTCCATCGACTTTCTCGTGTCTGCATACTCCATCGACTTTCTCGTGTCTGCATACTCCATCGACTTTCTCGTGTCTGCATACTCCATCGACTTTCTCGTGTCTGCATACTCCATCGACTTTCTCGTGTCTGCATACTCCATCGACTTTCTCGTGTCTGCATACTCCATCGACTTTCTCGTGTCTGCATACTCCATCGACTTTCTCGTGTCTGCATACTCCATCGACTTTCTCGTGTCTGCATACTCCATCGACTTTCTCGTGTCTGCATACTCCATCGACTTTCTCGTGTCTGCATACTCCATCGACTTTCTCGTGTCTGCATACTCCATCGACTTTCTCGTGTCTGCATACTCCATCGACTTTCTCGTGTCTGCATACTCCATCGACTTTCTCGTGTCTGCATACTCCATCGACTTTCTCGTGTCTGCATACTCCATCGACTTTCTCGTGTCTGCATACTCCATCGACTTTCTCGTGTCTGCATACTCCATCGACTTTCTCGTGTCTGCATACTCCATCGACTTTCTCGTGTCTGCATACTCCATCGACTTTCTCGTGTCTGCATACTCCATCGACTTTCTCGTGTCTGCATACTCCATCGACTTTCTCGTGTCTGCATACTCCATCGACTTTCTCGTGTCTGCATACTCCATCGACTTTCTCGTGTCTGCATACTCCATCGACTTTCTCGTGTCTGCATACTCCATCGACTTTCTCGTGTCTGCATACTCCATCGACTTTCTCGTGTCTGCATACTCCATCGACTTTCTCGTGTCTGCATACTCCATCGACTTTCTCGTGTCTGCATACTCCATCGACTTTCTCGTGTCTGCATACTCCATCGACTTTCTCGTGTCTGCATACTCCATCGACTTTCTCGTGTCTGCATACTCCATCGACTTTCTCGTGTCTGCATACTCCATCGACTTTCTCGTGTCTGCATACTCCATCGACTTTCTCGTGTCTGCATACTCCATCGACTTTCTCGTGTCTGCATACTCCATCGACTTTCTCGTGTCTGCATACTCCATCGACTTTCTCGTGTCTGCATACTCCATCGACTTTCTCGTGTCTGCATACTCCATCGACTTTCTCGTGTCTGCATACTCCATCGACTTTCTCGTGTCTGCATACTCCATCGACTTTCTCGTGTCTGCATACTCCATCGACTTTCTCGTGTCTGCATACTCCATCGACTTTCTCGTGTCTGCATACTCCATCGACTTTCTCGTGTCTGCATACTCCATCGACTTTCTCGTGTCTGCATACTCCATCGACTTTCTCGTGTCTGCATACTCCATCGACTTTCTCGTGTCTGCATACTCCATCGACTTTCTCGTGTCTGCATACTCCATCGACTTTCTCGTGTCTGCATACTCCATCGACTTTCTCGTGTCTGCATACTCCATCGACTTTCTCGTGTCTGCANGCATTATCGATATTCTCGATTATTATTACTTTATACTTTTTCATTATATAATGTTTCATGTAATGGAAGGAGATGGAGATGATATTCATTCAGCTTTAATCGAGTGGACAGGACTTAGGACAGTGCCTAACGTGTTTATTGGAAGAAAGCACATTGGTGGTTGTGATAGTAAGGCCCTGCACACAAGTTTCTTTTGAGAAGAACGTGCCAATGCTTTTGTTGCTCTTTTTTTCCTTATTTCCATCTAAAGTTTTATGTTGTATCTTGCAGCTGTTTTGGAGAAACACAAAACAGAACAACTAGTTCCTCTTCTGAATGATGCTGGGGCGATTGCCAATAACTCTGCTCAACTGTGAACAACTATGTTCAGTAACAAAGTATTTTCTAAAATAAGATGAAATAGGAGAAAGTATATGCTAAAATTTCAAGCATGACTTCGCATGAATAGCATGCTCAGCAAGTATAAGTATAGGAGATGGCTCAAATTATGTTAAATAAGACCATCTTATCCTCATGAATGTATCATCAAAGTTGAAACATCATTACGTGTAATTTTTCTAAGTGATTACGTGGTCCCCTATAGAGTTTAACCCTCACTGGAGAGGTTGCTTGTTAATGAAATTGTTCAAGCACAGATGGTATTGTCCTAAACTATTAATATAATCTTAGAGTTTTAAGTCATCTAAATTCACGCATGCTTGGATGCTAAAAATATAAAACGTAAAACAAAATATAATGTAAACCTTACAAATATTTGACGATTTTTATTCTTGGAATAAATATTTCACATAACATTCAATGTCTTCTTCGGTTCCATCTACCGGTACAATTTGACTTATAACTCCTAATCTAGCTGTAAAACATACATATAAATGGAGACCCTCTGTTCTTATGGTAACTAATTCATGCAATAATATACATTAGTGATGAGAAATAAATTCACACTCTTATTATAATTATTATAATCAATGCCACTGGTTTATAATGAATACATAAAATTAGTTTTAGATAAAGCATACGAAGTCTTTTCAAGCAACACCACTAACTCAATTAGTATTCTTTATATATTACTTAGATTTTTAATAATCTCTCTGAGTTTCTTTCTTTCACATTATAACATTATTGAATGTTTTTTTAAAATGAAATTATTTTTTATTATTAATATCTCACAAGTGAGACTCTTATTTGTATCATCGTTTATCAACACATTTTTCTGTCTTTCCATGCAAAAACCACTCTATTTATCATACACGTCCTTTTACTTGTATTTTTGTTTCTCTTAAAACATCTATTAGAAAAATTTTCAATATAAAAAATTCATAAATTTAGGATTCTTAAAAATACGTCCTTGATTCTATAGATAACATCACAACAATGAAAGATTTAAAAAAAAAATCTCTCTCAATCCAAGTCATGTAAAAGAAGAACTACAACTTCAACAGGCTTTACTATTTGCGAATTTCATTTTAATATTTGAGAATTTGGCACTCTTGTCAAAATTAAAATCAAATCTAACATTTTAAGGGCATGTGACAAAGTGATAATTAATTATCCATGTGTATATTGTTAGATCAAAGTTTAATAAATCTATGTATGATTTTGATTTTGTGGTTAAAAATAAGAGGAATCACAATCCTTCATGAGTATCAAATTATGTTAGATACAAGTATTTAATTTAGTTCAAGTGACATAAGTTGTGTAGCTAAACATATGCAAATGTTATTTGTAATGGGTTTCATCTTAAATACGTAAAATTGCACTTCATAGTATTCATCAAACTAACAAAAGTTTATTTTATACTTGTAGAGAATGTACGTTTCTTCAATATTTTGGGAGAATCTCATTATGTTTGATGACATAAAGATCTCATGAAGAACATTTGTAAGCTACTTCACGTAAACATTTTCAGTTTTTGTGAAACCATTTAATGATGACATAAAGATCTCATGATGACACATGGATTCAATGTTAAGTCAAAACCATTTAATTTGTCTCAACTTCAAAGCATGCTCAAATGCAAGAAGAAACAATAGTAGAATTAAACACTCAAAATGACTAGGAAGGTTTTGCAATAAGGTCTTTTATGTTCTGCATCTATAACAATAAGAAAAGGCATTCCATGAGATAAATCAAGAAGCATACTCTGTTTTCAGATTATAATTTATTTATTTGTCAAGTACAAGTGCTTCAACAATATATTCTTATTTATTATAATTGATAATAAGATTTGTTTCTTTTTTTTGTCTAATAGATGGACAGAATTCTACAGAAGCATGTTTTGGTTAGCTGTGATCTGTGGTGGTTTAATGGTTCTGCATGCTTTTCTCCTCATTGTCCTGAAATTTGGGAAGAGAAATTCTGAGAAGCATACAATCCATGGAGCACTCACATTCCCAAGATTTGAGATATTTCTTATATTTCTTGCACAATATTTGCAAGTCCTCTGCTGTCCTAATTCAAGGTAAACATAATCATGATGTTGTTATTTGTCACCTAACCATTTTCTGTGATCAATAAGTAAAGCAAAATATAAAGCAATGAAAGATAAAAGATATTAGACATATGAAATGAATACTAGTTGATTCAAACCATCAGTGAGGTCAATCACATTATAGAGTGCTTTATGAAGAATGAATTGGTGGTTTTTCTAATCAGTGGTGAAATGTGTGATATAAATTTGAGAAAATTACAGGATTCTTGACAAAAAAACACAGTATGTTTGTTGTCTTCGATATGCAAAGGAAGCTCTTGGCAAATGTATTCATTTTGTTCATTGAAAGTTATGAGATGGATAATATAAAAATTAGAAATAGATAATATAAAAGTTTAATAGATCAATTTCCTCCAAGAAATCCAAATTACCAATTTGCCAAGTTGAACTGAACCCTAATTTTCCAAACGTCAATTCTTACTACTCAGCTTTTAATCTTCTTTTTTTTTTCAGCTAAATTACCGTTTCAAGTTTTGTTCTGCTCCGAAACCCAGCGCCAGAAAGCAGCAGCAAAATTCAACATCTGTGCTCTGTTTTTGGCTTATTCACTTTCCTTTTAACACCTGTTTAAGCTTTTTCTCTATTCTGGTCCTGTTCAATCACCATACCATATAAACATACAGAAAAAGAAATGATCAAGCTTTTTCTCTATTCTGCTTCTCTTCAATTACCATACCATATAAACATACAGAAAAAGAAATGGGGTCTTTGTTGAGTTCAGCGAAAAGGAAAGAACAGATGGAAGCAGCGTTGAATAAGGCTAAGGGGATAGTGTCCTCTTTCCCTGTTGTTGTCTTCAGGTATTCTTTTTCTTTTTCTTTTCAATCTAACTTACCTGTTGTTTTATATTTTGCAAGTAACTCGTTTAATCCATGAAATCCTAATGATTTGTTCAAAATGTATTCAGATTATAGAATTTGTGCTTAGGCCTGACTCAACTCTAAAAGTAATTCCAATCCAAAAACCTTAACTTTTGAGAAGGTTATGGTAATAAGGCCCCTGCACATGAGTTTCTTTTGAGAAGAACGTTCCAGTGTTTTTGTTGCTCTTTTTTTCTTTATTTGCATCTAAAGTTTTATGTTGTATCTTGCAGCTGTTTGGGAGAAACACAAAACAGAACAACTGGTTCATCTTCTGAATGATGCTGGGGCGATTGTCAATAACTCTGCTCAACTGTAAACAACTATGTTTAGTAACAAAGTATTTTCTAAAATAAGATGAAATAAGGAGAAAGTATATGCTAAAATTTCTTGCATTACTTCCTATGAATAGCATGGCATGCTCAACAAGAATAAGGGATGGCTCAAATTTTGTTAAATAAAACCATCTTATCATCATCAGTGTATCATCAAAGAGTGATTAGGTGGTTTGCTATAGAGTTTAACCGTCACTGGAGAAGTTGCTTATTAATGAATTTGTTCAAACACAGTTGGTATTATCCTAAACTATTGATATAATCTAGTTGAAAAACAAACATATAAATGGAGACCCTCTACTCTTAGTTTCCCATTTAGTAACCAATTCATGCAATAATATACTTAGTGATGAGAAATAAATTCACATTCAGATATATTGATATATTGTTCCATATTATAATTATTATAATCAATGCCACTGGTTTATAATGAATACATAAATTTAGTTTTAGATAAAGCATATAAAGTCTTTTCAAGCAACACCACTAACTCAATTAGTTTTATAAGTTATAACTCAATTAGTATTTTTTTTTATATGTTACTTGGATTTCTAGTAATCTATGTGAGTTTCTTTCTTCACATTGGAACATTATTGAATGAAAATATTTTTTATTATTTATGAGTATCTCACAAACGACTCTTATTTGTATCATATGGTTTACAATAATATAACATTTTTCTGACTAAAACTTCAACTTAAGATTTTTAATGTAAAAATCACTCTATTTATCATCCACGTCCTTTTAATTGTATTTTTGTTTCTCTTAATGGACATGTTTGCTTAAAACACCTATTTAGAAGATTTCCAATATAAGAAATCCATAAATTTAGGATTCTTAAAAATAATATGTCCTTATTTCTATAGATAACATCACAATAATGAAAAAATTACAACAAAGATCTCTCTCAATTTAAGTCATGTAAAAGAAGAACCACAACTTCAACACTTGAAGGTTTTACTATTTGGGAATTTCATTTTAATATTTGCAAATTTGGCAATCTTGTCAAAATTAAAGTCAAATCTAACATTTTAAGGGCATGTGACAAAGTGATAATTAATGATCCATGTGTATATTGCTAGATAAAAATTTAATAGATCTATAAATGATTTTTATTTTGTGGTTAAAAACAAGAGGAATCACAATCTTTTATGGGTAT
>NW_025902023.1:0-38310 GCF_018835915.1 Vigna umbellata
ACGGATCCTAGAGTCATTCCTTTCATTTTAGTGGTAATAAGCTCAAGATTAGTATCGTGAATGTTATAGGCTTTTTAGTGGTAATATGCTCAAGATTAGTATCGTGTAAAATTGTACATCTCATCGAGTTTATGAGAGTTTCCCTATTGATTTTTGAGTCAAATTTACATATTATTTCTTTATGTCTTTTTCTATTTGTAGTTCCTCCTTATGAGAATTCCTTTTCATCTTGTTGCCAGGTCTGAGATTTCTTTTGTAGACATTTGGTTAAAATAGTTGAAAAGAGGTTAGAATGGTGTAGGATAATCTAACCTAATTTTTTAGATGATGATTTTCTTTTGTTTTTTAATGTCTTCGACTTCTTCACCGTACACATGGATTGAATTGTGATATTTTTGCAATGGTGTTTGGATTTGTTGTGTAACGTAGTGCACAATGAATATGGACATGTGGGGTTGTGCTTTGATTCTTTATTTGAAAGTTCTATAAAGTTGAATTTTAGTAGTGGTAATTAACAACCGGTTCTTGATAGTTTATCATGTGAACTTTTCGTTTTTATGGGGTCGTTTTCTCTCTTCACTTTTGTGATTCTTGATTATCCCACTTCTGTTTTGAAGTTCTGATACTTAAATTTTATTTTCTTAGCTGTTTGAAAATATGAATCTTGAACATTCCATTCATTTTGTTAGTGGTAATTAGAGAGCATTTTGGGTTGACTTTTTTTATTACAAAGCTATATTTTGTTGTCTTGTTTTGTTTCGTGTATTGACAATTGAATTTTGAACTGGTTCTTGCAAAACATCAATGTTCTTGCAAGACATTAATATTTTGACATTCTGAATATTTTTGTTTCTGTATTTTCTTGGGTAGCAAATTAAAAAGACGGATCTTAGATGTTTTTTTCTATTAGTAATAGCCCTTATCAGAATTCCTTTTCATCTTGTTGCCAGATATGAGAATTCTTTTGCAGGCATTTGATTAAAATAGTATGAAAAGAGGTTAGAATGGTGTAGGATAATCTAACCTAATTTTTGGATGATGATTTTCTTCTATTATTTAATGTCTCGGACTTCTTCACCGTACAGATGGATTGAATTGTGATATATTATTTGCAGTGGTGATTGGAATTTGTGTTATAACGTAGTGCACAATGAATATGGGACATGTGGGGTTTAGATTTGTTCTTTGTTTGAAAGTTCGTTGAATTTTAGTAGTGGTAATAGCAACGGTTCTGATAATTTATATGTGGACTTTTCGTTTTCATAGAATCCTTTTCTCTCTTCACTTTTATGGGTTGATTGTTCAATTTTGTGATTTTGACTATCCCATTTTGTTTTGATGTTCTGATCAATTAATTTTTTATTTTCTTGGGTGTTTTGAAAAGCGAATCTTTAACATTCCATTCATTTGTTAGTGGTATTAGCCAACATTCAGGGTTGACTTCAATTTTTTTATTACAAACCTTTATTTTGTTGTTTTGTTTCGTTTCCGATATTGACAATTGAATTTTGAACTTGTTCTACAAAACATCAATGTTCTTGCATGAATCAATGTTTTTAGGTTCTGAAAATTTCCTTTTTGTATTTCCTTGGATAGAAATTAAAAGGACGAATCTTAGAGTCATTCCTTTAATTTTAGTGGTAATAAGCTTCAAGATTGGTATCGTGTATGTTATGAGCTTTAGGATCTAGTGTCGTGTACATTGTACAACTCATCGAGTATTGTGAGAGTTTCCCATTGATTTTTGAGTCAAATTTACATACTTTTTTATATGTCTTTTTCTATTAGTAGTAGTTCCTCCTTATCTAGAATTCCTTTTCATCTTGTTGTCGATATTACATTTCTTTTGCAGACATCTGATTAAATAGTTGTTGAAACGAGAGGTTATTAATGTGTAGATACCTCTAACTTAATTTTTTGGATGGGATTTTCTTCGTTATTTAATGTCTCAGACTATTCACCAGTACAATGGATTGAATGTGATATCTTTGCAATGGGTGTTTGATGAATTTGTTGTGTGATATCTTTGCCATGGTGTTGGATTTGTTGTATAACTAGTGCACAATGAAAATGGGACATGGGGGTTCGGTTTGATTCTTTGTTTGAAAGTTATATAAAGTTTGAATTTTAGTGGTGGTAATTAGCAATCCGGTTCTTGATAATTTATCATGTGGACATTTCGTTTTCATAGAGTCCTTTTCTTCTCACTTTCTTAGGTCGATTGTAACTTCTGATTTGAAGTTCTGATAATTATTTTTTATTTTCTTAGGTGTTTGAAAAGATGAATCTTGAACATTCCATTCATTTTATTAGTGGTAATTAGCCAACATTCAGGGTTGACTTCATTTTTTTTATTACAAACCTTTATTTTGTAGTCTTGTTTCATTTCATGTATTGATAATCGAATTTTGAACTCGTTCTTGCAAACTATAATATTCTTGTTTAACATTCTGAATATATATATATAAATACATATATATATAATATATATTATATATATATATTTTTTGGGCAGCAAATTAAAAGGACGAATTTACAAGTCATTCCTTCATTTAAATGGTAATAACCTCAAGATTAGTATCGTGTACATCGAGTTTATTAGAGTTTCTTCATTTGTTTCTGTGGGTTCTCTTCTATAAGTAGTTCCTCTTTATTAAAATTCCTTTTCATGTCGTTTCCAGGTTTGGGATTTCTTTTGCGGACATGTGATTAAAATAGTTGAAGAGTAGTTGGAATGGCTCAGAACAAGCTAACCTAAGCATCATCAATAAACACAAGGTTTGAATCGTGATTTGTTTCTATGTGATTTGTTTCTTTACATTGGTGTTTGGATTAATTTGTGTAACTCTTGCATCTAAAGAAGCCTGTTACGAGAGTTTTTTCACTGGTTTATGTAGTTTAAATTTATGAATATTTCTTATCCTCTGTGTGTCTTCTATTTAATTCATGGACGGGTTAAAGGGAAGGCAAGTATGAATTGTGGGAGGAAATCCTGTGCACTGTGAAGGTAAATGTTTGATTACTTACACTTACATTATTTTTTTTTCTACGATAATTTGTGGCTGACTAAACTTGTTTGGTGGATATTAATGACATGTTATTGGAATGTGGAGGTTGTGACAATCACTTGTACAGTTTATTAATGGAGTTATAACTGTAATGGGGGAAAGATATACAATTGTGGGAGGAAATTTTGTGTACTGTGAAACCAAAGGTTCATTACTTTGTAATGTGGGAAGGATATACAAATTGTGGGAGGAAATTTGTGCGCACTATGAAACTAAAGGTTTAATTACTTTGTAATGTGGGAAGGTTAATACAAATTGTGGGAGGAAATTTTTGTGCACTTGAAACTAAAGGTTTCGTTACTTTGTAATGTGGGAAGGATATACAAATTGTGGGAGGAAATTTGTGTGCACTGTGGAACTAAAGGTTTCATTACTTTGTAATGTGGGAAGGATATACAAATTGTGGGAGGAAATGTTTGTGCACTGTGAAACTAAAAGGTTTCATTACTTTGTTAATGGGGAAGGATATACAAATTGTGGGGAGGAAATTTTGTGCACTGTGAAACTAAAGGTTTCGTTACTTTGTAATGTGGGAAGGATGTACAAATTGTGGGAGGAATTTTTGTGCACTGTGGAACTAAAGGTTTCATTACTTTGTAATGTGGGAAGGATATACAAATTGTGGGGAAATTCTCTGCAATGTGAAACCAAAGGTTTCAATTACTTTGTAATGTGGGAAGGATATACAAATTGTGGGAGGAAATTTTGGTGCACTATGAAACTAAAGGTTTCATTACTTTGTAATGTGGGAAGGATATACAAATTGTGGGAGGAAATTTTGTGCACTGTGAAACTAAAGGTTTCGTTACTTTGTAATGTGGGAAGGATATACAAATTGTGGGAGAAAATTTGTGCACTGTGAAACTAAAGGTTTCGTTACTTTGTAATGTGGGAAGGATATACAAATTGTGGGAGGAAATTTTGTGCACTGTGAAACTAAAGTTTTCATTACTTTGTAATGTGGGAAGGATATAACAAATTGTGGGAGGAAATTCTCTGCACTGTGAAACTAAAGGGTCATTACTTACGCTTACATTATTTTTTTTCTCATTAATTTGTGGCTGGCGTGGCTGGCTAAACTGGTTTGCTGGATTATTAATGACGTATTATTGGAATGTGTGAGTTTGTGACAGTCACTTCTACAAGTTATATTAATGAAGTATATGCTTGTAATGTGAGAAGGATATACAAATTGTGGGAGGAAATTTTGTGCACTATGAAACTAAAGGTTTCATTACTTTGTAAAGTGGGAAGGATATACAAATTGTGGTTAAATTGTGCCTTAAATTTTATGAATTAGTTATCAATTCTTGATCTTAGAATTGGGTTATTGAGAAGAACCATTGTGTTGGGAAGAATAAAACAGGAATGAGTAGTGGAACAAAAAATTTTGTTCTTCAGGAAAGTTTATTTTTAAAGCACATTTATGTTTCTCTATAACTGTTTGGTGTATATATTATGTTGCCCATGTCAGTGTAATGCATGAGAAATGATAAATATTTATTACATGTGTTAGAAATTCAGGATTATTCATTCTAACTAATTGATTTTTTAATTGTCTATTTTGGTTTATTTTTATCTGTTTATAACACTAGCCTGTTGAAATTTTTGCTGATTATTGTGCTGCTACAGCCTTTTTGATGATCATGTTGCCTATTTGCAGTTCCAACCTCCTTTTATGTGCAGTCCTTTTGGTTTAGCCTTCTTCTGTGTTGTACCATCTTCAAGCCGGGTAACATTGACTCTTTTGCCACAATTCTTTTCGACGACATGGCTTTTTGTATTGTTAGATTAGATTGAAAGTTTGTCTTTTTTTTATTACAATAAGCTTTCAGGGATTAACCTTGGTTACAAATTGTGGTATCTCTTAAGATTCCTTTTATTGACAATGCAAATTTTTTATGCTTATATGAGTTATTGGTTACAAATATGTTTTTGAGCCTTAGAAAGACTTAACGGCCTAAAGATATATTGTTTTATGCACAATGTAAAACTAAGATGAGAAGGTCCCTCAGATTTTAAATCTGAGTAAATATTGTGCCTCCAATTTTTGAATTAGTTATGAATTCTTGATCTTAGGATTAGATTGAGAATAATCTTTGTGGTGAGAAGAATCAAAAAGGAAAGAGAAGTGGAACAAAGAAATGTGTTATGCAGGAAAGTTAGTTTTTAAAACACATTTATGTTTCTCTATAACTTTTCTGTGTTTATATCATGTTGCTCATGTCAATTTAATGTCTCAGATATGATAAATGTGTATTACATATCAATTTTAAACACATGAATTCTTGTTTCACTGTGCAAGTTCCATATAGGTATATTTTTAGTTGTCCCATCATAAATAGATTTGTCAAAGTGCAAGACAGTGGATGAGTATATCTAAGTTCACACTTTGAATTGTTTTCTGCGATGTGGAATTTTTAATTATCACCGGAAACAATGATGGTTTGTGAGCCTCATCTTGTGTGGAATTGACATATAATAATTGGGCTTTATATTGAACTTATGGGTAACAAAGATTGATTTTGAGCTTCATATGAATTTGATAGCTTAAAGAAAAATTGTTTTATTCACTCTATAAATTTGAGTTAATGGTGTGGCTGCAAATTGGAGAGCCTTATAACTTTATGGGTCGGTCAAATAACTTTGATTTTATAATTCACAGTGAAAGTTCAATAATAGTATATTTTGAGTTGTCTCACTTGGAATTCTCGAATTACACATTAATTTTCTTGTTACATTGTGCAAATTCCATATGGGTATATTTTGAGTTGTCCCATCATAAATAGATTTGTCAAAGTGCACTTAGACTTTCTTTGTTCATAGTAGAAAATTTGGAGTTGCTAGCCAGACAGTTTTTATTCTGGATTATAATTTGACTTCAAATTTATTCATTTTGTAAATGAGTTGGGCGTGCATTCAAAATTTAATTTACAACTTTTGACTATTTTTGGAATTTTGGAATGGCTATATCTAAGTTGTCTTTTATAATGTTGTTAGCATATGCTCTTTTTATCCAATGAGGGATTAAATGTTGGTTTTTCAGCCCTTTATTGAATTTACGAAATTGAAATTTATTTTTCATATCGAATTTAATTTTGATTTGGGGTTGTACTTCAAATTTTGTTATCTGGTGTTGGTCGAAAAGCCCAAATGAAATTATGTCATGTGGATATCCTAAATTGAATTGATTGAGTGTGGTTTAAGATTTTTGTACTTTGTAAATATTGCACATGCATATGCCAAAGTTGTCTTGTTGAAATATATCATGAAGATTTTTGTATTGAGCACAGGTAACAAAGATTATTTATGAGCCTTGTATGGATTTGATAGCATACAAATATATTGTTTTTTGCAAACGATAAACATGAGATAATAATGTTCCTCCAATTTTAATCCTTGGTTTTGATATTGTGCCTTCAATTTTAAAATTTGTATAACTTGAGTTCATATTATTCCTCCAACTTAATTTGATATCGTGCCTTGATTTTTGTATAAAATTAGTTCTATTCCCAATGAAAATTTCAAAGGCTTATATATGAGTTGTTGCTTATAATACAGTTGCAAGATGAATGCTTTATTATGCATGTGACTATTTCTTGAGCCCGAATGCTAGTGAGAGATTACAAGTGGAATATTAGATGTGTAACATGGGTGTGCATCCACATTCAGACTGTGGGAGCATGATTTGAATTATTTAACCATAGTCAAGATATTGAATGAGTATCTGAGCTAAAACTTTGAATCACTTTGTGATATGAGATTTTTTAATTATCGCACAAATGGTTTGAGCTTCATTTTATTTGGAATTGACGGATTGGAAGTGGGTTTTATATTGAATTTATAGGGGACAAAGATTGGTTTTGAGCTTTGTATGAATTTGACAGATTGCAGATATATTGTTTTATTCATTCTATAAATCTGAGCTGATGATGGTGTGACTGCAATTTTGAAACCACTATAACCTGAGGTAGGCATACATCCTAAATGGAACAGTCGAACAATACTTTGATTTTTTTGGTTCACAGTGTAAATTCAATAAGTTTTTATTTTGAATTGTCCCTCCTGGAATTATCGAATTGCACTTTGATTTCCCTATTTCACTGTGCAAATCCCATATGGTATTTTTTAGTTGTTCCATCATAAATAGAGTTGTCAAATTGCACTTTGACTTTCTATGTTCACAATAGAAAATTGTGTTGCCCCTTGTTATTCGGGCAGTTGATGAATGCTTTGTGTATCTTTTGATGGTTTGTTGGGCTAAAGTAGAAGAGACTATGATTTGACTTCATATTTATTCATTTTGTAAAAATGAGTTGGTTGTGCATTCTTATGAACATCAAGGAGGATTATAAACTGGTGTTGGATTTCTTTAACTAGATGTGCCTACGATGGGACTCTTGTTTGGAAGTCCTTTGCATTGTTTTTCAGATTGTTATGGTTTTTACGTACTTGATACCGGCTCACAGGCTGGTTTTTGAGTTCTGGGAAAAGCCTCAATTGGATGTTGGTAACTCGTTTGCTCAATTTACTAAGAGGTTGATTTACAATTACAAGGACGGGTGCACATCCCTTTGTGTTTGATGTGTTGTTCCAAGTTCTTGTTGAAGCAGGGTGGCTTCTATAGGCTCAGAAACTGTTTATAAATTAGTAAATTACGTGTTCTTGTTTCTGCAGATTCTTGTGATTTGTTTCTAGCTAGGCTATCTAACAGTTTTGATGGGAAAAAGATGGCAATTAAGGTGTTCAGAAAGGATCCAGAAGTGGGTGTTTGTTGGAATACCATGTCTTAAAGCCGTGGAAGATTTGTAGGGAAAAGGGTGTAAGCTAAATCAATACACATACAATAGCGTAATTTCCCTTCTTTCTAAGACTCGCAGGGTAGTTGAAGCAGAGCAAGTCCTGAGGGAGATGATAAACCAGAGGATTTTTCCTGATAAAGTTGTGTATATAACTCTCATCAGTGGGTTCGGCAAGTCTGGGAATGTTTTACCTGAATAGAAATAGTTTGATGAAATGAGACATAAGAAAATAGTTCTTGATTTTGTGACTTATACTTCCGTGATTAATGGGCTTGGTGAAGCTGGAAAGGTTGTGGAGGCACTACAACTGTTTAGTGAAATGTTTAGAAAAAGGTTGGAATCAGATGAAGTTACTTATACTGCTCTTATACATGGGTATTGCAAGGCTGGAGAAATGAAAGATGCATTCTCTCTTCACAACCAAATGGTTGAGAAGTGTTTGACTCCTAATGTTGTCACTTGTACAACATTGGTTGATTTCTTGTGTAAACGTGGTGAGGTAGATATAGCAAATGAACTTCTTTAAATGTATGAGAAGGGCCTTCCACCAAATGTCTGCACATATAATGCACTAATCAATGGTCTTTGTAAGGTAGGAAATATAGACCAAGCCATAAAAATTATGTAAGAAATGGATCTGGCAAGGTTTTATCCTGACCCTATTACATATACTACACACACGGACGCTTATTGTAAGATGAGTGAAATGGCCAAGGCACTCTAAATGTTGTGGGTTATGCTTGATTTAAAACTTCAGCCTACAATTGTTGCATTCAATGTGCTAATGATTGGGTTTTGCTTGTCAGGGATGGTTGAAGATGGTGAAAGGGTAACTAAATGGATTTTCAAAAAAGGTACAAGGCCAAATGCCACAACATTCAATTTTCTCTTGAAGCAATACTATATTAGAAATAACATGTGTGTTATAACAGAGATTTATAAGAAGATGTATGCTCAAGGAGTGATACCTGACAATAATTCCTATAATGTTTTGATTAAAGGGCGTTGTAAAGGTAGAAATATGAAAGATGCATGGTTTTTGCATAAAGAAATGGTTGAAACGGGATTTAGTCTAACTGCTACTTCCTATAATGCTCTTATAAAAGCTTTCTGTAAGAAAAAGATATTTGTGGAGGCTAAGAAGCTATTTGAGATGAGAACTCAAGGCTTTGTTGCAAAAAAAGAGATATATGATATTTATGTTGATGCAAACTATGAAGAAAGGAAATGGGAAAATACTCTTGAGCTTATTGATGAAGCAATAGTGAAATGTCTTCGTAAGAGAACTTAGTTGACTTTTGCGTATACCACTTTATGATGGAATTATCAGGGCAGTAATTGTTGTTTGTGTTGTCCCTTCTTTCTTGGTAGTTCCACTGAAAGTAACTTGCATATGATGACAGCAGTTGCTCTCATGATTAGAGGAGGGAGTTTTCCAATTCCAAATTACTATAACTAAACATCTGAGTAGCACAAACAAACATGAGGAAGTTTTACATCCCCAATTATATGTTACTTATACGAAAGGTGTTGAAGTTGAATATGACTATATACAAACATAAACACATAGATTTGTACATCTAACTTTTAACACAATTTCTTTATAAGCACATGCTTAATTTGTCCATTAATTAATCAAATTTTACTTAGACTGTACAAGCCGAAGAAAGTGTGAAAACCACAAACATCATTGGGTTCAAAATGATGGAAAACTATACCCTGCTTGAAAATTAGTTAATGTAATGGGCCATCAATGCTTTTCATGCCTTATATCAGATCTCCATTCGGTAATGTAATGGGTCATCATTGCTTTTCATACCTTTATATCAAATTTCCCTTTGGACTAACATTTATAATTAATTTAGGTATTTATTGTCTGTCATTGGCCTTGTTATTTTCTTCAATTATTAATCCAATGAACATAAATAGAAATATTAGATTTTAGTTGAGATTAAATTTTAGTTCACAATGCCATTCAAATTCTAGACATCTTAAGAGAAAAAAGATCTTTTTGAAAAATTTATCAACTTTTGAAAAACTGATGGAAACAAAAATCGATTTCTTCACAAAAAATAAAATTTCCTATGTATTCTTTTTCTCAGAGTTGTTCTTGTTTGGTCCTCGGACCATACACCAAACTCCTGAAGATCCCCTTCTCTCCAGCATATGTTAACTGTTGTTCCTCCACGAGCCTTCAAGCCTTTCAAGGAGCCATTTGGCCATTTCTCCCATGGAAGAGCAGGAAGTAAGAAAAGATCGCTCAATGTACTCTGCACAAGCATTTCGGCAACTGCCGCTGCAAAACTGGCAACAAAATAATCCTGAGTTGATGCTCAATCTATCACAGACACTTCCAGTCTACAAAGCCTATATAAACCTTTTTTTTGGGATTAAAGAAAATCAAGTTCAACAAGTCTGAGAGAGGATAACATAAAAAAATGTGAGGTCAAAAACAGAAATCTAATGGTTCAGCAATCCACATTTACAATTATGTAAAGAAAAGACAATAGTGTATATTTGAAATTAGCTATTCAACTCCATGTACGTTGTTTTGGTGCGTAATTAGTATAGTCCAAGTAAAACAAACAAAGGCTTGGTTGCTAAAGTAACTTGTTACACTTGCAAGTAGTTGTTTTTGCCGGATATTGATATCGTCAATGACTTGAGTGAAAATAAAGACACATACCTATCACTTACGTGGGCAAGATATTTAAGTCTGGATGTGTTACGATCTAAGGTAGGGATAATGTTAGGGGTTGGAAAGTATATGAGAGGAGAAAGTATAGAAGGAGAAGGGAACCAAACGGTGAGAGAAGGGGACCGAACGGTGGAAGATGGGGAGAGATCAGGTCAAACGGTAGAAGACAGGGAGCGACCAAGCCGAACGGTGGAAGGCGGGGAGCGAGTTTCCATCTTTCTTCTTGACTAAAATTACTGGGCTCGAGTAAGGGCTATGACTTGGTCGAACCACCCGTTAATTGTGTGGTGATGTAGAAAAGAAGTGTAGTGATAAAGACATTTACAACATATGATCCATTAGGGCTGGATCTTTCTAATGTGAAAATTGGGGATTAGGATTTTAAAAAATTATCGACTTCCAAAGGGCCTTCTCCACTACTACCTTCGTGTTAAAGCGGAACAGGAGCTCCAAGGAACTATGGCCAACGACTTCAAGCATCAAACACCACTACAAAAATACCAGCATGAATCCAAGATAACATTGCAATGTTACAACCGCCATTGTCCTCACCTCCTTCCAATCTTGTCGATGTTATCTGTTACTTGAGACATTGTTCGCATTGGCAACACTGTCCCTTTTCTCCTTTTCTTCTTTCACAGCTAGCATTGTTAGATTTGGTGTTATTAGAGTCATTCATAAAATCCTTTTTGCAGCCACGCGCACATAGTCAAACCCAACCCTTTCTTTTTCTTTCCAAACCTAAGAAAACACACAACTTTTCTCCACCGCGACAAATAATAAAAAGGCAAATTTTTTGCTCTCAATTCCGTTTGGACCAAGATAAGTGCATGTCACCACTACAAGATCCTCAAGATCTATGATTTTTATGACCACTTCGCTTTCTTGGATTTTACATGACACAACGAGAGGAAGATTTGATTGTCTTAAATGAGAAGAAATCTTGAAAATCTTGAACTTAATGTCAGTTCCCTTTGGTGAAGAAAATGTGGGAAGAATGAGATGATGTGAGAAATTGATAAAATGTGAGTGAAAGGGAAGAACAAATGTAAAATAAGTGCGTATAGAGATAAAACGGAGATGAAATTGATACTTTTTAAAAAATAGAACTAAATTGACACACTGAAAATAGCAACAAACAAAACAATTAAACTTTTATTTTATGTATAAATAAGCATCACATTCTGAAAGCACAAGAATTAAGAAACATCACATTCAAGTTTCAGAATTATCATGGTTTACAAACGGCTAGTTTTCTTAGTCAAGCCTCCCAAAGCCCTTGCCTTCTCTCTCAGAACAAATTTCTGTGTCTTGCCAGTTGATGTCTTTGGCAGATCAGCAAACACCACAGTTCGAGGAGCCATATAATGAGGCAAAAGATTCCGACAAAATTGGATAATCTCCTCTTCTGTAGCAGTGCAACCCTCCTTGAGTTTCACAAATGCACAAGGTGTCTCTCCCCAATGATCATCAGGTCTCCCAACAACAGCTGCTTCAAGAACTGCTGGATGACTGAAAATCACTCCTTCTAACTCAATTGTGCTGATATTTTCTCCCCCAGAGATTATGATGTCCTTTGACCGATCCTTAAGCTCAATGTATCCATCAGGATGCTTCACTCCCAAATCACCACTCCGAAACCATCCACCTTTAAATGCTTCTTCTGTTGCTTCCAAATCTTTCAGATAACCATTCATGATAGTGTTGCCCCTGAACATCACCTCACCGATTGTTTTTGCATCGGCCGGTACACTCTTCATTGTTTCGGGATCTTTAATATCTAGATCTTCCAATCCAACATGAGCCACTCCTTGTCGGGCCTTGAGTTTTGCTTGCGCAACTCGAGACAGATTGTTCCATTCTTGTTTCCATGCACAAATTGACGCTGGACCATAAGTCTCTGTCAAACCATAGGAATGAGTCACACCAAATCCTAGCTCTTCCATCCGAAAGATCACATCCGGCGGAGGGGGTGCACCACCTGTCATCACTTCCACCTTCCCAGAAAGTGGCTTCCGCACTTCAGGAGGTGAATTGATTATCATGTTTAAAACCGTGGGTGCACCTGACATGTGGGTAACCTTGTGCCTAAAAATATTGCCAAATATCCCTTCGGCAGTCACTTTTCTTTGGCAGACATTTGTGCCACCTTGAACAGCAATTGCCCAAGGGAGGCACCAACCATTGCAATGAAACATGGGAACACACCACAGGTACACCGGCATAGACTTCATCTCGTTAAGCAGAACAGTAGCAAGAGAATTAAGATAGGCACCTCTGTGACTATAGATCACACCTTTGGGGTTGGATGTAGTCCCAGAAGTGTAATTCAGTGAGATTGGATCCCATTCATCTTTTGGCCTCCTCACCTCGAATCCAAGGTCCCCTCTTTCTATAAGATCCTCATATATCAAATCGTTGCTAGCATGGAGAGGTGATCGGTCACCACACTCCAAAATTAAGACCAACTGGGGAAGATTGGTCGTGGTTTTTGAAAGGATTTGAAGTGCTCCCCTAGCAATATCGAGTAATTCATAATCAACAAAAATAAGTTTAGCCTCAGAATGTTTTAGCAACAACGAAACCATTACAGAATCGTGACGTGTATTTAGGGTGCAGAGAACAGCCCCTGACATCGGAACAGCAAAATGTAGCTCATACATTGCTGGAACATTAGGGGCCAATACAGCAACCTGATCAAGCTTAAACAATCAAAACTAGTTCGATATGCATCATGTTCCACTAAAACCGAACGAATCAAACCAAACAAAAAAAAAAGTTTGACTTTTTATCCAAAGAAAAGAGTGAAATTGAGGTAAAGGGTAGGGAGCGAAAGAAACAAACCACATCGCCGGAAGCAAGACCGACACCGAGTTGAGAAATGGAAGAAGCGAGTTTGACGCAGCGCTGGTGGGTCTGTTGCCACGTGTAGGTAACGTCGCCGAAGACGACAGAAGGTCTGTGGCGGTAAACGACGGCGGCGCGTTCCAAGAAGGTGATCGGAGTGAGCGGAACATAGTTAGCAGAGCAGCGGATACTTCCTTCCATCTATCTCTTTCCTTTGGGCTTTCCTTACTCTGAAACCCTCTGAGAGCGTGCCACATTCAAGGATAAGCAGTTACTATTTAATTATATTTGTTTTATTTATACTTATCTTTTTCTTTCATTTATATTTTACAATCTATTACAATAATATAATGTTGTGTGTTAGAATTTTATATCAAAAAGTAAAATAAATATAATTAAATGAATGTATTTTATTGGTTAAGGAACTTTATTTGTCGTTCTTATCCTTTCTCAATTTTTTATGCACGTGCGAATCTTTTCAATATATGCATGAATACGATAAAAGTTATTAAGAAATAGATCATATAAATTAAATATATATATATATATATATATATATATATATATATATATATATATATATTTACCAGCAGGTTATTTTCCTGTCAACAAATAAGTCACTAAAAAAACTGTTACATTTTTATAATCCAAACCTCAAAGAATTAGACAAACTTTTTTTCTTCAATATCGTTTCATCTATATTCATATTTATTTTTCAATTTCACTTTTTAAATAATATTTCTTTTAAATTTACTTTTTAATAATTATTTCTCTAAGTTTAACCACTTTTTCTTTTTACAATTTTTTTTTAAATTTAAACATATAAAATAAATAGAAATTATTTTATTTCTGTAATTATAACAATAATATTTATTATTTTTTACTATCCTAAAAACAAAATGTAAACACATGTCTTCCCTGATTCACAATAAAAAAAATAAAAGTCCACTAATTGACTTTATTTTTCACATTTATAATAAAAAGAAATATATATATATATATATATATACTATTAATATGAAGTTTTTTTCCTTTTTGTTTTAATCCATTCAAATAAAAATTTCACTTGAATCTAACGAAAACAATGTTACCATTATTATTGTATTAAAAAGGCGCAATAATAGCTTTTAAGACTATATATTTATTTTATTCTGGTTAAATTTGTTAAACTTTAAAATAATTATAATAACAAAAAATAATATTTTTTTATTATTAAAGTAAAATTAAATAATTTCTACAATTTCAATGTTTGTAATGTTTATTTTTTAGATAATTTTTTAAAATAATAATTGTTTTAATTAAAATAAATAAATTTAAGAAAAAAGAGTTAAATTAAAAAAAAATAACTTAAAATTTAAAATTGATAAAAAATATATTTTAATTTAAAAAATAAAATTGAAAACAAAATATGGAATATTATCAAGTAGTATAGACATGTTACGTTGAAATGAGCCTTATTAGATAAAAAACAGAAACAAAAATATATTTAAACCTTAGATGTTATGTTTTAACGTTAATTCGGTGTTAAAGTTGGTTTAACAATATGTTAAATTAATGGAAACATTCCAGCGACGTTGAATGTGGAATTCTGGGTGATTCGCATTTCTCGCACACAACCCGAAACTCTCTCGTCTCTGTTTTCATCCCTCCAACCATTTTCCTCATAAGCAATTAAACTCTTTTTTCTTTTTTTCAATTTTCCGTTAATGTCCTTTCCTCCCTTCAACCTCCAGCTTTTCCTCTGTACACAACATAACAACAATTAAAAACATTTTCTTTTTCTTTCCATTTCAACAAAGAACCAAGAAAATCATCGTGCATTGTTGTTGTTATTGTTGTTGTGCCCTGTTTCCATTGCAGCAATTTCTCCACATGGTTTTAGCCTTTTCACCATTCAAAGATCAAGGAATTTGAGCTCTTTTCCTTCATTCCTATTCATCTACCTCCTTTTCGATTCAATTATCAACCCTCTGATTGGGGAATCCCTTCTTTGTTTGTTCTTCCGTGGTTATACATTTCCTGTTCATTTATTCATTTACAGCGCTTCATTTTCAAAATCTCAAGCCATTTGGCATTTGAGTTTTAAGATTCTACAATCTGGGAGAGGTGTAAAGCATTGAATTTTGAAATCCACAGCAGAATTTTTTATATTGGTTCTTTATGAATTCTTGTTACGTGGGATGTAAGTTGATAGACACATTGCAACATTGATTTTGTTGGTGGATTTTCCACTGGCATGATCGCCTTTGTAGTAGGGTGGGAGCTTCTGGGTTCCCAAGAAAATACAAGTGTACTACCCAGTTGCTTAACAAGTTTCACAAAAAGGTAGTGATTTGTTGATTGATTGGAGAAACAAAGCAACACCCCTTTTGTAAGAATATGGGGTGCATCTGCTCAAAAGAAAACAAAGACAAAGTTGATGAGTATGAGAAAGAGAAAGAAAGAGAAAAAGAGTCGAACAAGTCTTCAGTGCAACTGGTTGCTCCTTCTGTCTCAACTGCACAGTCAGATAGTACTAGAGGCACGGATGGTTCGGTTCCCCTTATTGTTGACACATCAACACAAGCAATTAGAGGGTCTGTCGTAGTGACTGCAGAGGATAAAAGCAACCACTCAGATGCCACACAAGGCCAGCAGAAGAGGCGCGTGACAGTGAGTTGTGGTGTAGATGACAGAATGCCGATGATGAGCAGAATACTTAGCGTGCAGCATATTGCAGGAGAACAAGTTGATTCCGGATGGCCGATTTGGTTATCTTCAGTGGCAGCAGAAGCCATCAAAGGGTGGGTGCCTCGACGGGCAGACTCTTTTGAAAAATTAGGCCAAGTTAGTTTCAAAATATCACTTCTTCATGCCACCCTTTTTCTTTATAAATGTTTCAACTAGTTTACATGCAAGTGAATGCTGTGTGTGCAGGTTGGACAAGGGGCTTATAGCAGTGTGCATAAAGCTCGTGACCTTGAGACTGGTAAAATTGTGGCTTTGAAGAAGGTTCGGTTTTCAAGTGCAGATGTGGAAAGTGTTCGGTTCATGGCAAGAGAAATCTATATTATGCGTCAACTTGACCATCCCAATGTCATGAAGCTCGAGGGTCTTGTTACTTCAAGAACGTCCACCAGTTTGTACCTTGTTTTTGAATACATGGAACATGACCTCGCTGGGCTAGCAACTGTACATGGCTTGAAGTTAACTGAATCACAGGTACATGCCCTGCATGTTAAGACTTACAAGTACTTTTAAATAGCTACTATTCTTTAACAAATTTCTAAGGAGTTAATGATGATTACCTCGAGTGGATTCTGGTCACAGGCAGCTTTTCTTTCATTTTTAAACCAACAAGAGTTGAGATGCATTCTGTTGAAAGTATAAATTGAAGTTACATTGTGGTTAAGGAAAAGAAGAGTGGATGGCTATTAAGTTGTTTGGAAAAATGAATTGTAGTTTTTTAGCTGTACGTTATTCAATTATTTTCTTGTTCGCTTTGCAGATAAAATGTTTTCTGCAGCAACTGCTTCGTGGGCTTCAACATTGCCACAGTCGTGGTGTGCTGCACCGTGACATCAAGGGTTCAAATCTTCTTATTGACAACAATGGAAATCTTAAAATAGGAGATTTTGGTCTTGCAACAGTATATGATCCTGAAAAAAAGCAGCCATTGACTAGTCGTGTTGTGACTCTGTGGTATAGGGCACCTGAGCTTTTGCTGGGTGCTACAGAGTATGGTGAAGCAATTGACTTGTGGAGTGTTGGTTGCATTCTGGCCGAATTGCTAGCGGGGAAGCCGATCATGCCTGGAAGAACAGAGGTTGGTTTCATGAACCAATGTTCATAATTAGCACTTGTACTGAAATGGTGTCGTTTTTCTAAAAATTCTGACTACTTCTGTCATTTGATTTAACATTTTCTGACTACGTGGTGTGGTGTGGTGTGGTGTGTGCCATTCTTCCTAATTTTACTCATTTTAAGCCTGTGTTTTAGTTTATATGTTCAAGCCAAATCCAAGCGTAAAAACTGTACAGATGTCACTTTCAAAATAAGCACATTGAAGTAGAAGGTTCCTAACCAAGTAAACGGAAGAGCATAATAAGCATGGAATTTCTATTACTACTAAGCACAGACAAAGAGTTGCAATTTAACTTTGAGAGTGATTTAATTTATGCAGGTGGAACAAATGCACAAAATTTTTAAACTTTGTGGTTCACCATCTGAAGACTATTGGCAGAGAACAAAATTTCCTCATGCAACAAGTTTTAAGCCACAACACACTTACAACCGCCAAATTTCAGAAACATTTGAAAAATTTTCTTCTCCGGCATTGGCTCTTGTTGATAAGCTTCTGACAATAGAACCAGAGGCTCGAGGATCAGCAACTTCCGCACTCGAGAGTGAGGTAATGCTGTGAAGCCTTTTATTCTTATTTTTCAGACATACTTTACATGGAAATTAATCCTGTTTTTATGCTGTTATATAAGCACTTTTAGTGCTTTATTAAATGAAAACATCTGACAGCTATTAAAAGTTTTGAATTTTACTCAAGAGCCCCAACTGACTTTTTCCCCCCTTACATTCTTTAAGGCTTTTCTGACTGTAGTTTTTCAAAGTGATGATGCTCTATTTACTACCACTGTTTTGGATATCCTACTTATCATATTATATTCATGTTACATATTTGCTAGTTCTTCACTACAAACCCCTTACCTTGTGAACCCTCAAGTTTACCAAAGTTTTCACCAAGCAAGGAGTTTGATTCCAAGCGTCGACAAAAGGAAGCTACAAGGTATTAAAAGTTTTATTTCTCTACAAAGTAACATAACCATATAATAACAGTGACCAAACTCTGATGGAGATACATGTTATAGTGGAAGCCAAGACTGTGTTAAAACATTTGCATCCCATTAAAGATTACATTGAACGTTGTGTTGGTACCGTTTAATGCTGCGATAAAAAGTGCCATATTCATAGAACTTCACCTTTATTTTCAATCAGGAAAAACCAGGAAGCTGTTAGAGGACGTGCACCAGCATCGGTTTTAAGAGGAGCAGGAGATACCAAGGCACTGGGTTCGCCACAGTATAACGCTCAGGGAAATATATCTATGCTGGTATGTTTATGCTTCTAAACATATATTTCCATGGAGATTGATTATTATTGACAACTTTATTCGATTTGACGGGGTCATGAATACTTCAACATTGGCAGAGGAAACCAAACAGTATAATGTGCCGTCAAAAATATCTGTGCCAGGAGAATAGGGAGGCCAAGGAGAACGGTGAAGGAGGCAGAGTAAGTGTACACGGTGGCTTCACGCATGCTGCTACAATGACGCGAGGCAGTGTAGCAGGATCATCCACATTGAGCAAGAGAGTAGAACCATCTTTGAAGAATCAGAGGTCTCATTTGAATCCTGCAACAGCAGATTTATGTACCTCTGCCCTCAAAAAGGAACCAGACTCGTCTGCTGTTGAATCCACCATGGTAAACAACAATCTAACTTCTCTTTATTACCACCTTATTTCTGGTTTGCAACCTTGTCAGTAGTCACAGAACCTACCATACAACCTTAAGATTTAAGGTTGGAGAGTATTGTGAATGTTAAAAATGTTAAAAACAAAGTTAGGAGAGAAGATCACACAAAAAGTAGTAAGTCAACTTTTCTACGGAGACTGATCATAAGTAAAGGTTGCGAATATTTCATACCCAATGTTATTAAAAGAAAGTAAAACTGAGATACATATAATAGGAACATAACATAACAGTTTTTTTATATACCTGTTGTGGTGTGATTTCAGGGTTATATGCCGAAGAAAAATAGGATACACTACTCTGGACCATTGATGCCTCCGGGTGGGAACCTCGATGACATGCTTCGAGAGCATGAGAAATTAATGCAAGATGTTTTCCGTAGCGTCAAAAAGGCCAATCTGTAAAACCATTACCATTGTGCTCAAAAGGGACTGCAATGTAAAATCTTTAAGGAAAAGAAACTGGGTTGTCTCTGTGGCAAGAAGACAAACATGTACCATGCATTCTTAACGATGCATTATTGATGATGCAAAGGTACATTTACACACGCAGGTCCATTGCATCTTCAGCGCAACCAATGATTTAACAATACAATGGTAAAAAAATTCATATCTTGTATTGGATTTGTATAAAAATACCTATACATATCTTGATAATTTTAAGAGACTAAATAAAATACTAGAAATCATATGCTTAATACTAGGGTTTTCAAAAATGAATAAAAAATAAAAGGAAAGATAGAAGAATGATGAGAAAAGAAGAAGCTCATTTTTATATTCTTCAAACAGTACAAAGGGGAGAAAATAGAAAGGGGACAAACCTTCCGCGCTCCACACCAATCACGTCCGATACGAACTTCGCCTTCGAATTCGACTTCGCCGGTACGAACTTTTCCGATCACGTCCAGCCTCCGTTGGCAGCCATGGGTTCTCCCTTTTTTTTTCTTTCTCGCGTTCTCTCTCAATCCTAACCATAGCACGAAAATTGCCTCTTCCAAAATGAAACGGTGGACCTTTCAAAAATTGAAATCAGAGCGGGACCCTAATGCACAAGCTCCAAATCACTGAAACGCACAGTTTCATTTACAGCCGCCCACATACTCAAATCACAAATATACCCTTTCTCACATTCACAATAATTGGGTCCCACAGCGTGTCAAATGTGAATTCCTTTAACAGTGTCAAAGTATTCTTTTCCTAATACCCACGCGCAGTGATTCAGAATAGGTTTGCCCTAATACCCAAATATTGAGAAGCAGAGGTATCGGAGATGGAGCAGAGGCTAGCAAACAGCTGGCGAATGCCTCTCAACGACAACAAATTCATCGAAGCGGCTCTCCTGACGGACCTACGTGTCGACGGCCGCCGCCCCTCCGACCACCGCAAGCTCACCATCAAGCTGGCCAAGCAAGACGGCTCCGCGGAGGTCCATTTGGGCCAAACCCACGTCGTCACCTTCGTCTCCGCCCAACTCGTTAGGCCATACAAAGACAGGCCCAACGAAGGCTCCCTCTCCATCTTCACCGAGTTCTCTCCCATGGCCGACCCCTCCTTCGAACCCGGCCGCCCAGCGGAGTCAGCCGTCGAGCTGGGCCGCGTCGTCGACCGCGGCCTGCGCGAAAGCCGTGCCATCGACACTGAATCGCTCTGCGTACTCTCCGGCAAACTCGTATGGGCCATTCGCGTCGATATCCACATTATCGACAATGCCGGAAATCTCGTTGACGCTGCCAATATCGCGGCGCTGGCTGCACTGCTGACGTTCCGACGGCCGGAATGCTCGCTGGCCGGGGAAGACGGCCAGGAAGTGGTGGTGCATCCTCCTGAAGAGCGCGATCCGATACCGTTGATTATACATCATCTCCCGATTGCCATTACGTTTGGGTTTTTCAGCATTGAAAATCTCCTCGTACGGTTTCCTTTTTCTCTTTTTTGTCTGATTTTGGTTTTGGAGGTTTTAGTTAGGGTTTAGGGTTTATGTGTGTAGGTGATAGATCCGACGAATGAAGAAGAGTGTGTGATGACAGGACGCATGACTGCGACGCTTAATTCAAACGGCGACGTTTGTGCTATTCAGAAGGCTGGTGGAGAGGGTGTATCTCAGAGATTTATCATGCATTGCTTGAAACTTGCTCATTCTAAAGCTATTGATATTACAACTAAGATTAAGGATGCTGTGAGTTCTCTTTTTCTTTCGTGCAACATTGCTACACTAGTCTAAGGGTAATATTAATTGTGTAGTTTATGCTGTTTGGTAAATTGCTTGTTGTTGTTGTGTGTTCTGATTAGGTTGAAGTACACAACAACGAAAGGGCGTTGCGGAAGATTAAGCGGCACCCTTCGTCTGTTGCTATGGATGTAGGTGGTGCTCCAGCTGGAATAGGTGAAAAACAAAATCAATTAGTTGGAGTTGAGGATGGTACCGGTTTGGACAAATTGAAGCTGAAAGAAGAGGAAAATTTTATGGAATGTGAAGCCACGCCATCAGGACAAGAACATAGTAAGGATGGAAACTCCAAGAATTTCACTGGTGGACCTTCAAGTTGGTATGATATCAGCTAGTTCAAGAACTAATAGTTTTCCTTTTATTGTATTTTAGATTTGAAATTTTTGTATAGTCTAGTTGGTTCTAATCACTGTATATAAACGAAAATGAAACTGGTAATCACTATTACAACTTACAAAGTATAGTGTCAAATTCGAGAGTTTATGTTTCATGGATTCCACTTATAGACTAAACTAGTTAGAGATTGTGATATACAGAAATCGATATTAAAAGGTTGTTTCAGTGATATTTATATATATCAGTAACATGTTACTCTTTTTGCAAAAATAATTCAACTCTGACAAAGCAAAAGTAGCAAATCACAAGGATGAAGTCTGGTAGTTTTTCACTGCCTGCTCATAAGATCAAAGTTCATAAATGGTTCATAAATAAATTTATATTTATAAACATAAAAATGAATTAATTTCTTCATATAATTGAGTCTTGGTACAACAATATCATTTAGGGTCAATGAGGCAATAATTATATTTGATTTCAAACTTACTGATACAGAGTTGCACGAATTTAAAGACACGAATTTAAAGACTTTTCTCTCCTTAAAATCATAAACATATCATTTTGAGATTCTTCCATTTTTAATTTTATCTATGCTAATTAGATATATTTGTTCTTTTAAATTTAATTAAAATGCATTTTATATCTTTCCAACTGTTCCTTCATTTCCTCAGGGATCCCTACTCAGAGTCTGTAGATCCAGATCTTCTAAAAGCTTCTCTAGCTTCACGGGGTAATAGCCGCTCTTTCATCTTCAATTATGAAATTAGCTGTTATGTGAATTGTGATGGAATCTGTGGCTTTTTTCTGTTGTATTCATCATTTTCTTCTGTTGCTTCTATTTAGGCTTTTTTCTTATTAGGATTCATTTTAATTTCATATGATAAGTTGGTGTCTATCAATTTATCAGTGTGTATGTCGTCTAATGTTGTCTCCACTCATTAGAATAGCTGTATAATATGCAGGACCGTCAGTTCCTCCTAGTAAACCAAAGGATTCAAGACATGAGACTAAGCCCAAGGAACTACCACCGGAAATTAATACAGATCTTTCTCCAATTGACAAGTCTCTAACTGGTGGACAGAGTAACGAAGGTAAGACTCTGAAGGATGCCGTCAAGCCCAAACATAAGAGGAGAAAAAAAGTATCTTCCAGTAACGAAAATTAAATTAGTTAATGAGTTTTTGACTTATTGCCGTTCATCTTCAAAGCATGTGCTTGTATACCCGTTGAAACTGAGAATTGAGTTCCAATGTTCCCAATTTTGGTAGAAGCAAGGGTTTCATGTTCTGGGGAAAAGGTCTATTTAGTATTGCAAATAGGAAAAAAGATGCACGTGCACATGAAGTTGACTGAACTTTACAGCCTGTACTTCATTTTTGTTTCTTCTTGTACGTTGTAAACATTAGATTGACAATTGAATCTCAATTATATTTCCGCAATAGAAATTCCTAATACTGAGATAATAATATATGGGTTTTGTAACATTTTGGCACTTGAAGTTCCATTCCTCGCACTCTTTAAGTGTGCATGCATGATTGTTTGTTATTGCCTTCTAGTTTCTGAAATCATGTTTAAGCATTAGATTGGTTAATATAGATTACTACTGCTCAATTCCTTGTAATATTGCAAGATATTCTGTGTTTTATATAAAAATAGCAAGAAAAATAAGAAAAACATGTATGATATATCATCATCCAGCAGACTCTAGAACTGGCTTGGGTGAGTTTGTTGATGATGCGAACTACCGATCTTGACTGATCCTATTTAGAGTTAATCAAGAAGACAATGACATGCGTCATACCAACTAAGATCGAGTTTTACACTGTCACTTCAGCCTGATGCCGAACAAAATTGGTGTTCAAGTTTGTGTTGAAAGTCAGGTACAAGTTGTTTGTTTCCTTTTAATCTAAAATTGCATTTTTATCTCGATAATCGGTATTAACCTTTCACTCCAAAGAATTTAAAATATATCAAATGCAAAAGTAATTAGATATAGATAGAGAAACGAAAAATAACACTGAATATATGCAGAAAAGAGTGATAATTGTCAAATATCTAGATGTTAAAATTAGCCAGACCATCATATATGTTTTCTGTTAACACATTGCACATGCTCACCAAGAACCTCTTCGGAGGTTGTTCAATGGAGTCAACGAAACTAAAGAGAAGGGATGAAATCAAAACCTTTTCATTCCATTTCCATGTTGAATTGAGTTTTCTACTGCAAAATGCAATTATGTTTACTTGACTGAGATAGGAGTGGGAAAAATGGTTTACAAAATATTCGGCCCAGTTTTGCCGAATAAAATTGGGCTACAAGTTTTTACCCAAATGAAACTATCTTCACTTTCATTTTTGTACTGAAATGTTGGGGTGCTTATAGTAGTTTAAAGGAATCAAATCTTTTTCAAATTACATTTATAAGTAATATTTTTTCCTGTGAACATTTTTTTTTAATTTTACCTTTTAAGTAATTGTTATTTTAAATTAAAGTAATTATATTTCTATTTTTATCCTTTAAATAACTGTTATCTAAATTTAATTATTTTATAAATTAAAATAATTGTTTTATTATTTTATTCTTTTAATAATTATTTTCTAAATTTAAATAATTATTTATAATAAAAACTATTTAATAATTAAAAATATATTAAGTATTTATTTTCATAATTATTTTTGATAAATTTTATTTTATAGTTTAATAAACTTTTGTTAAAATAAAAAAGAAAAGTAGACACACATGTTTCCGCGGGTAATAGTTAAAATGGTTTGACTTCTTTGTTATTTATGTTTTCTTTTCAAAAAATTTACCTGATGATGGTTACAAGAAATTTCAAAATTTCTTAAGTATTAATTTAGCATTGAGTTTATCACACTAGTTTAAATTTTAAGTTAATCGTTTAATTATAATTTGCGCTATAAAAATTATTTTCAAAATTTCATTCAATTTTTCCTAATCTTTCACCTGGGAGAGTCAAATATTTTAAAATTACTTGTGATTTAATTTCTTAATTATTTGTGTTTTCTTCGAAAAAATTACCAAATAATAATGTCACGAAAATTCAACATGTCTTCAGTATTAATTTAGCACGTTAATTACAATTTGGGCTTTAAATTATTTTTTCAAAATTAGAATAAAAATTTCATGGAAAAAAATTAACTAGGTTAAGACTTCTGTAATTCCGAGTATTTTTTCTTGCTCGAGTTAGAGGATTCGATTTTCAAGAAAACATAAAATGATTTGTTTCAAGAGGAAGTATAATAGGACACTTTCATGACGGTCTTTTAATATGTTTTATATTACTAAAAACTTTATATGAAATTCATTAAATAGAAGATAAAGACTAATCAATTAAACCTAATAATCAAAAGGGTATAAATAATATTATATGTCTTTAAAATAAAACACTTTAGATAAAATCACATACACCAATCAAAATAATTAATTTTATTAAATTTCTAAATATTACAAATGTATTAAAAATTGTTTTTGAGAATAATTTTTTTAAAATAAACCACTTCACTTTAACAGCCATTTATACGAAAATCTATTAAGAACGGCTAAAATCAAGTTTACACATCCATTTCAAATTTTTCTTTCCGTTCCACTTATTTTCCTTGAATCTAAATGACTTCATTTTTCATTCTATAATCCAAACAGACCCTTAGTGACTTTTGAGGCTATTGTTCATCACAATCCCCACCAATCAAAGGTTATTGCAGCAATGGAAAGAGAGACACATTAATAGCATTACATATTTGCTACTTCCTCGTGTTTTGAATCACTGAAGCTGTGAAAAATAATCTCTTCTTTATTAATATAATGTGAGAATGCATAATTGAATGACGGTGTAGGTCTTTCTCACAACAATAATGCATTCGAATTAAATTCATGAAAGTTTGTACGGTTCAGTACTCCAATAATTCTCTGAGCAAAGACTAGCTGGAGTGGCAATGATCTGGGACCACACCCATTCTCTCTTCTCTACCATTTGAATTTCTGCCAACTGTCATAAGAAATATTGTCAAAAATATGATGATGAAGATGAAGATTATGAAGATGATGATGATGATGATGATGGCTAATAACTTTGGCTTTTGATAGATCTGCAGAAGAAGTTCATTATATCTGATATTGCTGCTCTATGTTGAAAAGCTTCAGCAACTTTAGTGAAGAGTGATACATGTTAATTTCAAAATCATATAATCAAATGCTAGCACTGGAAGCAATTTGATTGAGCCAAAAAAAGTTATATTCAAGTTGGACATAGTTGTAAACTAGAGGTTAAGTAAGAGGATAGCATCATATATTCAAACCAAATTAAAAAATATGATTTGTCATCACTGACTTCGAGTTCTTACCCTGCCATCTCTGAGCTGAAATATGACAGAACCTTTGGAAAATTGAATTGGTCTTGTAGATGCCACCTGTGTCGTATCAGACTCAATCAATACCGAGCTAGGATGTGTTGTTTTTAGCATTAAATTCGATGTCAGATATTCTACAAATTATTTTGGACTGCAATATTTACCTTTGAGTCACATCTAATGTTCAGGTCACCAAAGTTTGTTTGGCCCTTCTTCAAGTATGATGCAGAATCTTTATCAGTGCAATCTACTTTCTCTTCTTGGAATCCTCCTTGTGAGTGTGCTTCAATCAGTTTATTTCCTACATGGGGGAAACCACAGTCCTTCCACTTCCATGACTTTTTGTCCATGTATCTGAGGTATACTTTTCCATCAGAACCAATGAAAAATAATTGATTGCCTTCAAAGCTTGGACCTGGTGAACCTACTAGTGTTACATCTCTATTGGGTGTTCCATGTTCCACCCAGTTCCAACCATACATTGAGCTCCATTGATACTCAACAAGGCCACCTTCTTTTGAAACCATGAAGAGGGAACCTGAGAGTGATTTTAATGATGATCTTATAACAGTTCCAGGAGACTGTGATAGAACCAGATGCTGAGAATGGTAATGCTCATGCCACAAATCAGTCACCTTGTTGTACTGATATAGGCGACCATTTCTTCCAATGACAAATACTATATTTTTTCTGAACAATTCCTGGTCTAGTATACATGCAACCTTAGCATCTGGAGGGTTTCTGCAATCTTTCCATTTCAACTTCTTCAAAGAAACCTGGGAAAATTATGCATAATATTTACTTCACCAATTATTGCATATCTGGCTTTTGGTGCTGTGATTGATTCTGATGTCTCAGGAATTTATTCCCAAGTAATTCTATCCATATGAATATGGTCGGCAAAAGAATTTCAATTAAATATAAACTTAATTTTTTAAAAAAGAAAAATCCATGGACTTATGTAATACTGCAGCAGGATCAATTTTCTGATACTGTTCTTCTATTCTTTAGAGTTTACTTACCACTAACTTCATTAGTCTTCCAGTTTTGCTCACAAAGAAGAGTGTGTCTTCATTTGTAACCTTCTTTTCTTGGCCTGGTAATCCATCCCAAGGTTGACCTCCAACAATATTTTGTCCTCTCCTCAGAGCAGTGCAATTCCTCCATGCTAACTCCTTGCCTCTTCTTTCTCTAAGGAGCAGACTCCCATGTGTATCAACCATGAATAAGCTTCCATTATAGCTACTCAATATACCTTTCATAGGTGTAAAGCTCTCATGCCTCAGCCATATCCATGCACTCTCAATGCAAATGTATTCAAAAACCAAACCATCGTCTGTTACTAAGAAAAATGACTTCCCTACATCCATCAATCTCAAGCGAAAGTTACTACTAATCCAGTTATCTGGCACATGATTGTATTCTTCTGAAGCTTGAATCAGTCTAACACCTGAAGTACTCACAGATAAATAATGATTCTGTGCTTGGTTTTGCTTTCTCCTACCTGTTACTGAACTTACTACTGATTCCTCTGACTCATCTTTTATGCCAGTGAGACAGTTCCTGAGGCCACGTTCCTCTGTGCAATATTCTGCATTCCATCCCTCACTCTCTGGCACATCTACTATTGACCAAACATATTTGGTTGATGATTTCCTTCGGATGTTTTGTGGCTGAGATGGTCCTGAACTTTCACCACCTAGTCCTAAAGGATGTAATTCGGCAAGTCTTCCATCATCTAGTGGAAACAGTATTCTGCCAACGTACAATTGTAAACCTGCTATACCTCTTGCTGCCTTTGCATGGAGAGGATGCTGGTGACTTTTCCATACTTCTGGAAATTCATTATTTGGAAATGTTAAATTAATGTACTTTAAAACTCTTGTTCTTGCTGCTGTAATTATGTTTATTTATTTCAGTTAGTTTGGTTGTATAAGTGATGATGTTCAGTTATGGATTTACGGACTGTATTCTAAAAGTAGTAGTTGGTACATGATCTTTATTTAACATGTATGAGTATGAGTAGTTATCATTTCTCTTGTATTTGGCCTTCAATATGATTCAGAGTATGAAATACAATATGGTTATGCAACAAATACAAAAGTTGTTGTGTTTCTCTTCATCTGTAGTAAAAGCAAGGTAGGCTATTGATATAGCAGAGAAAATAACCAGACATGGAAACTAAAACAGTTCTTGCATTATGACATGAGATGACTGACCTAATTGTTTTGGAATTCGATATTCAAAGACAAATCCATATGATGTAGTGAAGAACAAAGAAATGGAGGATGTTTCAGCTGATTCATCTTGTAGAGCTGGTGTAATAGATGTTAAGTTTTGATCTTGGGGTCTTCCATGAACCACCCATTTCCACTTCCATTGATGGAACCTTCTCTCTACCAAAGAGCCTTCCTGCATGATCAACAAAGTATTTTAAAAAAAATGGTACCCTCCTAGACTGATCAGAATAAATTCATCAAAAAGCAATGTTATCCATGTTCAAGTGATGTGCTAAAAGTCATTCCATTTTTAAAAAATTCAATGTAGCTTCTCCTTGGTCACTTTTCTCCTCAACCAAATTCCATTATGCAAACTGTCTAAAGAGGGAAGTTCACAATTTTCTGATGTTTCTAAAAGAAGTCTTGGTGGCACTTATTTCTGCAAATGACTATAAACTTCATAAAACAGACCTTTGTTAAAAGGAACAGAGATTCGGAATGATCATCACTTGAACCAGGCAAACTGCACCCTTTAGATGGCATCAAAGGAGCAGCTTGTGATGTTTTATCTTGCCATATGTGCCTCTTCCATGATGGTTTCGATTTTTTGTCATATTCGTAAAGATCTCCAGCAGAACTACAGCACCACATCATTTGTTAAGTATGTCAGAATCCAAAGATGAAGAGTACTTTTTTATTCTCACTAAAAAAACAAGACCTTAAAAGAGAGTAATGAATAATAATGCTTTCTAAGGCTTTATATTTATATGGTGCAACAAACATTCTACTGCAGTTTTCAATGCAATACCAACTTCAAATTTTGTACTTGTTGACTCCTTGATCAACGTGTTTATAGGCATAGCACTGATCAGAGACCCTTTATCAAATATGAAATTGAAACAAACGTGCCTCAAGCAATAAACACGAACCACCCACCTTATGGTATATACTACTTCTCTTGTTGAAGCAGCATCAGCTATTGCTGCTACATTTGCTCCAGCTGGTTGGCCATGATTTATCCATCTGTTCTATATTGTCAAGATTGACGTGAAATTAGCAATACCCTGGAATCCATTTTTTAAAGGATAGTGTTTAGGATTTAACATCCTAGTTACTAAGATTTTCACCAAAACTTGAGTTTTACCTCGGGGGCTCAACCCAAGCAAGTTCTACTAGTGTTTCATTCTTTGTACAGAAATAGGCTCTCCTGCTCCACAATGCAACAACACAAGAGACATCAAGAGACTGCATTAGCAATGATCAAGGTGCATATGTTCGATCTCAGAAATTAAAACTTCACTTACTGTCCATCACGCGAAGCAACTCCAGACTTTATCAGAAGATTTTTCTCAGGATAAGTAGGTGTGAATTCAACCCAAACTGGTTCAGAACTTTCACCATGTTGGCCTCTTATCTGCATAGCAAAATCCATGAGACAAGGCCAATTTTTGCAGTTTCAATTTCCAACAAATTTTGCATTGAATACTTATCCAAGAGCTGAATCTTAACATAATATTTAACATACGATTCATGGCATGTATCTTTTAACTTAATGGATAATTCTTTACCTGGTATAATTTCCCTGCTTCTGATAGAGCAAGAATCGTCTGATTGATGACAAAAACTGATATAGCACTTCCTGCTGATACAGGCAAATCATGAGAGACAATCACCCATTCCATTCCATTCCAAAACCTCTCATAGATTGACCCACTTTCACCACTGACCCACACAGATGTTTCAGATATTTTAGTCAAGGAAATTCTCTTCCTCTGTGGTAGAACCACAGCCTCTGATTCCATTTTACTATCCTTATTTTCATCACTTGTCTTTTCTTCATCAAGTTTGTCTTCAAGGTCCAGCTCTTCTTGTGTGGTCTTCTTCTCCGTCTGAAGTATTGACCCCACTTTTCTACAGTCACCGTCAACACAAGAGAGAAGATCATAGGGAAGTTTTGCCTCAACCCATCTCTCAGTTTGCTCACTGAACACCCAAAACTTATCTGTTTTCTGCTCAAATCGTTGATTGCTTTGTTGGAAATTTTGATATGGGCACCATGAAGCACAAATCACAACCATAAAGAAGCAGGCGAAAGACAAAAGTCCCCAGATGGCATATATCAAATGGAATATTGGCATGGTGATGTTGTCATTGGAAACCAAGCCAGACAAAGAGCAGAGATAAACCAAACATAAATACTTGTTTTGTTTTGTAAGCTGCTCTACGACCAGTTTGGTTCTTTTTGAAGTACCTGTACCCCAAATGCACCATTTTGTTCAATAACTTCGAATATCGCCGTTATCTGTTCATGGCCAAACTTCATGGAAAATACTGTTGTCATGGTCCCCAAGACCAAGAGAATTTATTATGTGGGACGTCAATTTGAGAAGTCGCCATGACGAAAAGAAGAGAGAAAGGGAAGGTTTAATAATTGTTGGACCATACTACTACTATACAACTATTATGATTCTTAGAATTTAATCACTACTACCTCTAGAATCACCACAAGATAATAGCAGAACATACATGGCCTCAGTTTCTCAGCTTTGGAGGTAATTATTGATACCAAATTACACTAGTGGTGGAAGTGTCTTTCGCATATGCTTTCATTCATTTCTGGCTCCCTTTTAACATATCTTCTTTTTCTTCACCAATATCTCTTTATATCAAAATTTGAACTCAGACACCCGGTTTATCTTTAGAATTCAATGCATACATTTTTTCTCAAGAAAAAGGATATATTTTACAAGAAAAGTTATAACGGTATTACTGATACACTTAAAAGCTGTGTCATTTATTTTTTTAAAATGTTTTTAATTTCTACATTCAGAAGTGAAATTTCTACTCTAAAGTAGTCTTATTTTTAATAGGTATAAGACTTTCAGTATATTCTCCTCATATATATATATATATATATATATAGATATGTAGGTATAGATATGTAGGTATACATATGCATCTAGATACATATGTATGTATATATACATACATATATATATGTACACACATATATATATATATATATTAAACGTAAAACTAAGCATCAATAAATGGTTCAAAAAAATCTATAGTAAGTGATACACTAGACAAAACAAACAAAATTTTTTGTTAGAATAGGTTCTAATTCATGATTGTGATATCATCATGTTAAGAAATAAACTTTAAATTTAATTCAATCACATAAAATGAATTTGTAAAATGAAATTTACTACTTATGTATTTTAAATTGACTTTATCGTTGGTCAATACATGTCATTCTTATATTTTATAAGACTACAATGTATCTAACATTTGGAGTTAAAAACATATTCAACACTTCATTTTTATTTTTAGTTTATGATTATCTTGGTTTGTGTGCATGACTGTGAAGAATAGTGGTGAAACATTTGTTAAGATTCTTGATTCGGACCAAAAGTTGATATGACGCATAGGCTACTTTATGAATACTGTGATCAGTGGTTGTGCTTCCATGAATTGGTTTCATCTCATGAGATGCCTATCATATAAATGGTGCTCCTCTCCTATTCCTATTCTACTTTTGGACTCTTTCAGTATAAAGTCATCAAAATATCGTATCAGAATGACAAGGGGGTTTTCTTTCAGCCACTGAAAATTTGCAGCTTAGCCCACATGCCACCAATTTTCTTTAGAACCAATTCACCAAGAAAATGACATTGAATACATCACCATCCACGACTCACTCCTTTACATTCTATTAGTGCCAATAATATTTAACTTATAAAAATGGTAGATGATAATCACAGAATCGATATCTAACAAAACCCGAAAATAATATTTGGTGGTGACATGGAAAGACTGAGTTAGATTCCACTGGACAGAGAAAGAACTCAAGAATTATTACATGAGAATTTCTAAAGAGTGGACACTGGTTTTTTTTTTTCTTTTTCCTTTTTATGTCACCCTCTCAAAAGACCTTATTTTTTTCAGAATTTTGTCTGAACTTGTGTGAATTTTTTCAAAAATATAAAAAATCAAACTTCGTCTTTTCCAACTTTAATAAATGGTCTTAAATTTTAAGATTTTATAAAGAATTAATACCTCTTTTGATCTCGTATCTATGACAATCGTTCATTATGTTTTTCTTTTTTTTTATTCAGCAATTTTTACTAGAACGATACATCCACATTAACGTTATTCTAACAAAAAATAACCACATTAAATCTTCTAATAAATATCGACACCTTGTTGAGTAAAAAAAAATCAAAAACAAACAATTGAATCATTGTTATAAATACTAGATTAAAAGAGATATTATCCCTTTTATAAAATGTTGCAAAAATTTTAAATATTCCTTCGTTGGTATTGTGGATGCTGTCCTAAATATAGATCACAGTTTCTGCTCAACAACAAACTCATTGGTATTGTAATAATTGGTTATGTAATTATACTCAACAAACTTATTGTAGGATTACAATAAACAATGGATTTTATTACTTTTTCAAAAACTATTCACCACATACTAATTGCAACCTTATTGTGTAAGGAACCAAATAATTGCTTGCTTAACGTTGAAGGAAGCATAAGTCCTTACTATTGTCCCATGTTAAAGGCTTCAATTTCACTTTTGATTTCATTATTACGGTTAATATATATAACTTTAGCCCATAATATGATTTTTAACTTAGAACAAATCTAATATTGGTCTAAGTCAATTGATTGATTGTAAAATTTTGTACATATTGTAAACTATTGAGCAAATAGAAAAAAGGGACAGCCCAGTAACTGTTATAACATTGGACCTTGGATTGGACTCAAAATTTCGCAGATCCACGCAATCACTTCGTTCACTTATGTTAACTTTTTATTTCAGAGTGGCTTGTAAAGAAGGCATTATATAAAATATAAGAAAATTTGAGGAACACCGGTGGTGTTTAGCATGAACTCTCAAAAGTCCACTATCGTGGAAATTATACAAACTACCTAAATATTTGTCACTCTAATATCCTCAAATACAACAATTTGACCCTTAGGTCCACTTTCCCAATCTACTCTAAAGCTACAAAACGTCAAAGAATGAATCATCCGAAAGTTGACCATGAAACCTGTGAGTAGCCGCACTCTTAATCCACAGTTAATTAACTACTGAAGAAGTTAGGTCCTGCCCGAGACAGAAGCTCCTTTCCAGCATCCTTACCCATCTCAATCATATCTTCAACAGCATATGGACCAACCCTGGACGTCTCTAGTACTGCACACAGAAAATTGCAGGGAAGCTTAGAGAAAAGTTACTTGTTAAGGATTAGAAACTTTTACAGAGTCAAATAACATAAATATATGACTAGATTTTCATACCACGGGTTCCATCAGGGGAAGCAACTAATCCTCTAAACAAACAATTGCCATCCTCGTTTCTGCTAGCATATCCTGCAATAGGAGTTCGGCAAGACCCATCCAATGTCTGAAGAAAGGCCCTTTCACAGACAACTGCTAGTCTTGTTTCTTCGTGATTCAGGGAAGCAATGTATTCTGCCTGATGAAATCACTCAACCAAAAGTCATAAATACTGAGAATCTAAAATGAGTCAATAATGCAAGGTGCAATGTAAATAAGTATTATTATCCAATTATGCTTAAATGCTTCTGATTCCAAATATAAATCAATTCCTTTTGTGATTTGAGAATGATTTTTTGCTATTAGGTATTTAATGATGCACGCTCATATGATCTTACATAGTACTGTTATCTTCATCCCTTACCCATAAATATCAGCTAGTCTAGCACGATTGTGTGCACTAAATTAATCACTTACCATTTTATCGTCATCACTCCTACAGGCTATTCCAATAGCACCTTGGGCAACAGCTGGAAGCATATCATCGATTGATAGGATTGAAGTTACATTTTCTGTCATGCTTAAGCGTTTGAGCCCAGCTAACGCTAATAGTGTGGCTTGGACAACCCCATCACTGAGTTTTCTTAACCTTGTTTGAACATTGCCCCGGAAATTTTCCTGCACCTGAGTCGTAAAATTCCATAACAATTTATCAGAGATATAGAAATTTAAAATTTCACACATGAAGTAACACAAGACCAATTAAACAACATGAACAGAAAAAGGAAATGTTTCGAGAAAGACACAAAAAATGTCCATTTGAAACTGCAAGAGAACAAAGACTATAACTTTCTAAGAAGGCCAAATTTTAAAGTAGACAAAGACAGTGGCCATAACCCAGAGTAAGGCTCACAAGGATGACATATTGCCAATTACTTTATAGTCACAAGTTCCAATCATAATTGTTAGTCCATGTCAACAAGGTGGGCATACTAATGATAACTATCTACTAAATTCAACCATCCACAAAGGATTTCAATATCACATTATATTATTCGATCACAGATCACAATGCATAAATCACATCAGCTGTAAAATATATATTATGATAGGAAGTGAATCAAGTTTATGTTACATACTTCCATCAGCATTTTAAAAAATTGATATCTATAACAATATATAAAGGTATATGGAATTTTGGTGTACACATTTTTGTGTTATTTGCTGTCCCAATAATCTCCTCCATAGATCTCTATTGTATCCCTATAACTACGCTCTTCAAACTACCCTTGCCTAATTGCATTAGGCAAGCCACCCAATTTTATTATTTAACTTCTATTAACTCCTTTTACTTTTCAAAATGTGGAGAGATGCAAAGTGCTTCTTTTCAACTGCTGTGTATAAGCTTCACCGTACACAATTATAACATGACTATTTGTCAATTTGCTTTTCTATTTTACCTTAAAAATAGAGATTGAAACCTCAAATGACTTCTCATTAACCATAATTTTCTATCTTTTTACATTATAATGATAATGTATGTAACAACAACTTTGATAACATCCTGCGGTCAGAAAAGCGAATTAGAAATCTTATACTGGGGATATCCATTTAAGTAAGCTAATTAAGTAAAAAAAAAAGTAGGAAACAACAATTCTTTATTTCAGGCTGTTAAATAAAATGAGTAAAAAGATAGCTTACATTAAGGGATGGATATCTGTGGAGTATCTGTGACTTTCGTCGTAGGGAAGCAGTACCAATAACACTTCCAGGGGGGAGATCAGCTAACGAAGTTGCACTCAAGGATATAAATGCATCTCTAACATCCTCTCGCGGGAGGTTACACGGAAGAATTGTTTTATCAGGTAAGTAAGTGGGAACATCCTTCATTGAATGGACAGCAATGTCGATTTCACTATTTAAGAGTGCCTCGTCTATTTCTTTTGTAAACAAACCCTTCCCACCTATGTCTGCAAGTGGTTGCGAGAGGATCTTGTCACCTGTTGTCTTAATTATCACAATCTGAATAGCCCCCTCTTCGGCTAACTCTGGGTGTGATGCCATTAGTTTGTCTCTGGTCTCATATGCTTGTGCTAGAGCTAGTGGACTGCTCTACACATGAAAAAACATATAAGAATTACCCAATTTGATGGTAGCACTTTGAAAAATAATTACAAAAAAATGGAAAAAATAATTACAAAAATCCATAGAAGAAGAGAAGACGGATTGATTTCCCCCTCCCCTTTATTCCCACAAATATAACTTCTGGCCTTAGGAGCCTAGATATCTCTATATAGTTCAAAAACGAGTAACGAATAAATATGAACCTTCATATCAGAATAATAGACATATTCCTTTTTCTTCCCAAATAATTATTAAGTCTAGCTCAACATCTTTAGAATCTAATTCAGTGTCGAATCAAGTCTACCTCACCAAGATTATTACAAACATCGCATATATGCATTGTTACATCAATTCTTTCTACACTTTCCATTAAGAGATTGAAGCCTTCAAAGCTCTCTAATAATATCTATCGTTGAATTCCCTTAAGAACTATCACCACAACATCTAAAAACCCCACGAAAATAACAGAAACATCAGACCACAGTAAAAAATAGACATTTCCGCAATGACAGAGGCACTTTCTTGAAAAAAGAAGAACTACATATTAAGCTGACACACCCACTCCAATGGCAAGAAAATGACAAAATCATCACATGGAATAGGGAGTTTAGTCCTTTAAATAAATAAATAAATAAAAAGTAGCATCATAGAGTAGGTGAAGTGTGGAGTAATTGTACAGGATCGGTGAGTCATAAGGAGAAAACATTCATGTTTACAGAAAAACCTTTGAAAATATGGCGAAGCCCAGATTGAATTGAGGGTTTACGAAAAGAGGAAAAAGGATACCTTCCCCTGGTGCCAATTCTGATAAGAGCAACCTTAGTTTGCTGCTCAACGGCAATGGAAGCCTTGACGCGATGAAATCTTGTGTGGCATTTGGGAGATGGCAACGGCGGCGACGCTGCTCGCGGAAGGGGAACGCACGCGCCATGGAGCGTGGATGAAAGAGTATTCATGTCAAAGATAAGAGAAAGAGAAGAACAGCGAAATGTTGAGTCTGATGATAGAGTGTGATATGATATGATAAGATAAAGTTCATAAGGATTAATAAAAATTATTTTCTTTTCTGAAATTACACGCTTTCTTATTTAATTCGCCTATGCTGTCTGTGTAATAATATGCTCCAACAACCCTATCACAGTATTATATATAGTAAAAAGTTTTAAAACTGAAATTCAAATATGCATTGCATTTGCATCTTATTTAATCAGTGTTTATTATTTAAATATGTAACAACGTTAATTTAATATTAAAAAGTAACAATTGTGTCTATTTTTCTTAATCAACCATGCGTCTCTATTTTATACAGGGCATGTTCTGTTAATAATTTGGTTGTAATTAAATATGTATTAGTAGTTACTAGAAAATCATAAACATGTAACATGTAATCACATATCACTATTGAAATTTACTTACCTTTTCTTCAGATAAATTTCATAATTTATTAAACATTTAAATATATGAAACATTATTTTTAAATTATTTATTTTTTCAGATAAATTTGGTAAATATTAATTTTTTAATTAAACATATTAAGATTAGGTTTCTTTAGCTAAGACCAAATTCAATCTAATTAAGCTGAGTTTATTTATGAGTAAAGTCGACTTAAGTTTAATTATGTCCGTTCAATCATGTTTAAGTAAGTTGAGTTGATTTAACTAAATAATTTATTGGACAGTGATGTTTTTACATGACTGAAAAATAGTTTTTTTTTTGTTTATAAAATTGAACACACCAGAAAATAACAATAATAATTATAATGACTATAATAATAATGATAATAATAAAAATAAAATATATCGTTAATTATTTATTATTTTTATTAGTTTTAATATTTCAAAATATTTTTTATCAAAAAATACATTCTAATAAATATTATTTTATATCAATATTACCGTTTAATAATTTATATTTTTTATTTATTAAAATATTTTTTTATTTATCCCATCATCGAATTATATACAAATTTTTATAAATTTTATTTTTAGATTCATTCTAGATTAGTTCAAAAATTCGTCAAAAAACAACACATATTTTATTTTAAAATCTCCTTGAGTTTATTCACTTACTTTCTCTTAAATCTTTCCACTTAAATAAGCACAAACTAAATTAAATTAACCTAATTCAAGTAAAATATCAATACTGAAAAATTTATGTGAACAAGCTCTAAAGTTAATAAAGATACTAATTACTATATATAAAAAGTTCATGATTTTACATTAATAAATAATTGCTATATATTTTTTCTCCAGTAAAATTTAATTACAAATAAATTTTTAAAATATATTTATTAACTAATTTTTTTATTTCCATTTAATTAATGTACATGTTTTTCCATGTTATAAATGTTGATATATACATGTTTTCCTAATTAAATTAAATCGAAAATTATCGCTTGCTATCAATTTTAAACAATTATCTATCACCATGAAATATTATTGTATTTTGTTTTTTTTTAAGTATTTGTCAAACTCTTTTTTCAAAATCTCAAAATCTCAAACAAAAGACGTTTTTTTGTCTATAGCAATCTCTTTTAACGAAAAACTTTTGATAACACGAACTCCTATTTTTCAATAATATAATATCCCACTATTTAGATAATTTAGTGGATTTTGTGAAACTTTTTCATAAAATTTCTTTTATAAAGCAACTCGACTTTAATTCTTAAATAATCAATATATTTATTGTAAAAAAAATTATATTTTAAGTGGAAAAAGCCTGTCAATATAAACTTCTTTGCTCTATATGTAGTCTTTTTATTATTTTTGTTTGAAAAAATATAATTTTTTATTTAGATAAATATAAAA